>CATIWQ010865353.1:0-10263 GCA_949673415.1 Euphorbia schlechtendalii | reverse complement strand
GATAACAGACCTCACCTTTTGCCATGCGGTCATTTTCACTAATAAAATTGACCAACATACGTGTAAATAAAAATGAACTATTTTTATTTAAATTAACTACTTTAAAATCGTTGATGTTTTAATTAGGCCCCATGGGCCTTGGTAAAATCAAATCGAACATACGTGATATATCCCCTGTGCTAACCTTTGTGTATGTAGTTAGATTAGGATTAGATGTATGTTTAGGACTTCAATTTTCCTTTGGATATCGTAATTTCAATTTTTGGGAAATGTAATTAATAGGTTAGCAGGCGGTTGCATCCCTCTATTTTCTAAGCCTTGTAATTTCCATTTTTTGTTTACTTTCTGCATTTACTTACTATTTTGTGGATGGTTTATTTTTCCGCTTTGTGAATGATTTATTATTTCGCTATACATGAACCATGCATTTAAACTCCAAAAATGACCTAAGTGTGATTATGCGCAATTAAAAGAAAACGGTTTTCTGTTGATGTAATTTGATGTGATCCAATGAGAAATAAGCAACTTATCCCAAACCCGAATCTCTATGTCTTGGTGGTTCATCCCCTGGACGTTAAGCCTCACAGGACTTTAATTCTTGGAAAGAGCTAATCCAGGTGGTGACACCACACTAAGATATGGCAGATTCGAGTTCGAACATATCTTAAAAGTTTTTCGCCTTTTTCTCTTTCAACCTTTTTCCCTAGGTCCCCGACCCGGCGCTTTCTTCTTTTATTCAAACACCCCGGTGGACCGCGCCTCTCATCTCCATGCGCTCTCGGCCCACAGCTCCGTGTCACCCGCTCATAACTCCCGAGTGCTGGGATAATCACTCCAACTTTCTATCAATTTAGAGCGGGACAGGGCCAGCCACAAGTTGGCCAAACAGTGTTTGAATTCACTTTGCAGCCATAGATTGGTAGGCAATTCTTCCTAGGTCAGCCGGGATAAACTTCATTAGCTCCTAGAATGGTGGGGCCGACTGAGTTCAGACCCTCTTCCAACTTCATACCCTTTGCTCAGCCTATGGTGCCAAGCTAAGGTGCACCGTCTTAGATGTTCCAGGGACCAGGATAATACAACTTGGGTACACAGTATGGGGGCTTCTTGGAAACTCCAAACAATATCCTCCAACAGCCTGGGATGGCTGAACTATGGAGGTAGTTCTTAGCTACTCATCTACAAGGGCAGATGGGTTCAATCCCAACGTAACCAACAGTTAGGGATGAGGATACTTTGCCTCCAACTTTTTCTATACCCCAGTTTGGAAAATACACAGGTAACACAAATCCACGTGCACATATTGCACATTATCAGAATGTAATGAGGGACTTGAGGATAAGTGACCGCATGATGTCCAAGCTGTTCATCGTCACACTAGAGAGCCCTATAAATGAGTGGTATAGTCATCTGCCAATGGACATAGCTTATGACTGGGAACGTCTGTCGGAAGCGATGGTAGACCACTATGGTTTTAATACTTTGATGGTCACTATTATGTAGAACTTGGAGGCAGTGAGGCAGAAATAGGGGGAGAGTCTCAAGCCTTACTTCGAAAGGTTGATGGCTACGTAAGTATGTTTACAGTCTCACCTGACCTTGCTAGAGATGATCATGAAGCTCTTTGATGGTGTATTACCATCTTATTGGAAAAGGCTGGGGTCAAAAACCTTCCATAGTTACCAAGAGGTATATGTTTGAGCTGAGAAGATATAATGGTATGATGCAATGGAGGCAGAAACGGGGTAGCAAACTGCTAAACCATATTACAAGAAGAATGACTCTAACCCGTTGCAGGTGAAAGCAAAACAGCCAGTAGTGCAACTAGTACATGAGGAGAAAGTGGTCGCTGTCAGACTTTCGAAAGAGGATTACCATGGAATCTCCCCATACACAACTAATCTTGGGTTTTTGTTCACTAAATTGCGAGAAAATAACCAGTGAAAGAGCCTAAAGAAGAATTTCCCTCCTAAACCCGAGTATAAAATAATTACTGCCATTATCATATAGTAGTGGGGTATCGTAAGGAGCTTTTGAAGGCTATACAGAAGTTGGTAGATGAAAAGATCATCCATGAGCCTGCACTTAAGCCTAGCACAAAGAACAACCCTTTACCAAACTTTGAGGCAAGGGTAGGAATGATTAACTCCGGGCTAGAGGAGGGGAAGGTCTTGAGGTGTGTATTTGAAGGGCTTGGAGAATTTGTAATGATAATTGGATCAAGAAGGGATCCTAATCATGTTTTAAAGATGCTAGAGGAGGAGTAGAGTCACCAAGGGTTTAGAGGCGAGATCAAAACTTCTGGGATAAACCTTGATGTAATGTCGATATTTATCGGCCAGAAACCTACATCGCTTCGCGTAGGGTGGGATCTGTCAGGAAAAGCATAGACTAGCAAGGGAGAATAGTATGTGATGCTAATAGAGTCAGGGATGGACTCGGATGATGTGATGGAGATTCTTGAATCTCAGTCAAGTAATCGAGTAATTAGAGAAAGGGAGAGAGTCTAAAGGGCCAGTTTCAGTTTGGCCGGAATGTCAGTTTTTAACAGAAATGACACACCGTCTTCTCATTTATCTAAGTTCTATACCCTATGTCGAGCATAGGGTCTTTCTCAAGATATGATAGCAACTCTTTTTCCATGCTCGCTAGCGAGGGTAGCAAGTCAGTGGTATGACATGCAGTCAAAAGAGACTAAGAGTAATTGGAACTACATCGCTGCGAAGTTCCAGATAGAATTTACATTCCTAGAACCACCATAGCAAGAAAATTAGAATTTACATTCCTAGAACCACCATAGCAAGGCTTTCGAGATTTTCTTGCTTGCAAATAGAGGGAGGAGGAGACACTCACCGGCTTCATAAAGCTGTGGATGTTTATCTATAAGGTGATGTCAAAGAGACCATCTGAACTTTCAAGAGTACAATTGATAATAGGGGGATCCCGAGACTGGTACCACTACCATCTATCAAGGCTGTCTATGCCAAATTTTGATGATTTATCATATCATGCTCATCACCTCAACAGGGAGATAACAGTCAGACACTACCATGTCTTTGTAGTGGGGTCAGGGATACCCACTAATTCGGTGCTAGTGATGTTATCTCGATCAAACCCAGGGGTAAATATAGTAGCTAATGAAGGTGAAGGTGAAGGGGAGGATCCGCTAGTAGAAGTGTTCTCCGCAGAGGGAGGTGAACCCTGAAGGGATAAAGTGAAAGTAGAATATGGGAAAACACCAGCAAGGGTGCCCATTGATCTTGATGTGTATATCCCTAAGTTAAGAAGGAAAAGGAAGACCGAAGAAGGAATCTTAGTTGAGGGAGAGACCATCCATGGCGGGAAGAAACCTATAAACTTATATTCCTACAAGTTGAAGGGGCGATGCAGCCAAGTGGAGGATAGATATGACCAATACCCTTGGGTGATCTCTACGGAAATGAGGGTGATGGAGGATGGAGTGTTGAGAGTTACCCGAAGTGGTGGATTTTCCAAAGGGAAGAGGTGGTACAACTTAACAACTCTAGGCCTGAGGAAATTATGAGGGAACAACCTGAGCCACCTCTACCCCCGAAGGTAGATGAAAACATGTTGGATATAGACCCTTTGGTGAATTAGTTGAAAGGGACTCGGGCGAAATATAGTATGTAGAGGCTGCTTGAGATATCTTAAAAGCACAAGATAGGCCTGGTGAAGAGGTTTATGGAAATGCCTGCTACACCTCCAACCTTAGTGATTGAGATGTACATTACCATTGGGGAAGGAATTGCTCCCCATCAAATGCCATCTATAACTTTTGATCATTCAAAGCTACCATGGGAGCTAGGGTTACACAATCAAGCCCTTTTTATTAGGGTTCAAATTTTCAATCTGGCAATACCATGTGTGATGGTTGATGATGGCTCAACCCTCAATCCCTGTTCCCTTAAGGTTCTACCTCACCTAGGGCTAAGGGAGGGCATGCTGGCCAAATCAAACATAGTGATCCGAGCCTATGACAATTCAAAGAGAGGGGAAGTAGGCTATTTTAAAGTAGAGGTCACTGCAGGAGGGATGGCCTCCAATGTGAAATTCACTATGCTAGACATCTTAGTAACTTACTCATTGCTCCTGGGAAGGCCATGGATCCATGCAATAGGGGCGGTCCCCTCCACTCTACATCAGAAAATAAAGCTTATCCATAAGTGGAGGTCGATAACAATTGAAGCATATGAGGAATCAATGATGGTGGCAGCCGCATTTGAGGAGAGAACAATGCAAGGGCTAAGGGTGGCAACTGAAGGAAAGAAGAAGGGGCACAGAACTCCAAAGGGGTATCATTTTTTCCATGAAAACCTGAAAGCTCAGATGAAGAAGCAAGGTTTCATCCCTGGAAAAGGCCTGGGAAAACAACATCATCAAGGCCTTCAATCCCGTTTTTATCACACCTGACTGGGTTTGGGTTTCACACCAAACATGAAAATGTACAAACACAAGCGACCCATGTTCTTCAAAATGGTTAGCATTTGTGAGGTTGAAGACAGTTGGCATATCTGGGAGAGCCGGAACCAACAATCCTAAATGGGGAAGAGGTCAATGGACTTCAGATATTTAATGATTTGTTTAACTTCACAATAGGTAAACTGATTAAATACCTTGTTGAACCTAAACTGGAAGAAGAACCGATCTTGGCGATAAACCCAATCGAGGGATCTAACAAAGGAGAAGCACTGGAAAATGCGATAGCAGCATTTACAAGGGCTATTAATGAACTAATGAAGAAGGGCAATGCACGAGACCAAGATATACCAGGCATTGTCAAACTCTTCACCGAAAAGCTATTGTTTGCCACTCTTGAAGCAGAACCTACCTCTAGCACATCTACTGGGCGAATGAAGGCCCTTCACATGTGGAGGATGAAATAGATGATGTAATGATGAACATTTCAGATGTTTTTGACAATTTTGCATACGAGGCTAATTCAATGATGTACGATAATTTTACTTACTTGTTTGATATTCTACCTGATGGCTCCACGCATTCATATAATCATACGCATAATGTCTTTAAAATTCATGATGCATCATTAAACGAAATTAACTTAGGTTCAAATGAGTCACCAAAAAATTGTGACGATTTCCAATGATTTTACTCCTAAGGAAAAAAGAGATATCACGAATATACTTAAACATCACACAGTAGCATTTGCTTGGTCATACGAAGACATGCCCAGAGTAGATAGGCAAATCGCAGAGCATCACATCCCAACTGACCCTCGAATCAAGCTGGTAAAATAGAAATTGCGTCGCTTAAGGCTTGAATGGGCATATTAGGTGAAGGATGAACTGGCAAAAAAAATTGAAGCCAAATTCTTAGAAGTGGTTGAATACCTGACATGTCTAGCCAATATTGTCCTAGTAGCAAACAAAGATGGCAAGGTTAGAGTTTGTGTGGATTTCAGGGACCTAAATAAAGCCTCCCTAAAAGATGATTTCCCCCTACCCCACATAGATTAACTGGTCGATATCTCGGTAAGGGCAACTATGTATTCATTCATGGATGGTTTCTCAGGCTATAACCAGATACTGATGGCTATAACTGACAAGATCAAAGATAGCATTTATCACTGAATGGGGTGTATACTGCTATAAGGTGATGCCGTTTGGTTTGAAAAATGCTAGTGCAACATATCAGCGGGCTATCATGAACCTCCATTAAGGAAACTCCTGGGGCATATAGTCAGCCAAAAAGGAATCAAAATGGATCCTAATAAAAGCAAAGCCATCAGGGATATGACCGCGCTAAAAACTAAGAAACAAGTTTGATCCTTCCTAATATCTCTACAGTATGTAAATAGATTCATCACCAGACTCACTACCATTTACGAGCCAATCTTCAAACTATTACGAAAGGACCAACCAGTGATTTGGAATGACCAATGTCAGATTGCATTCGACAAAATTAAGCAATACTTATTAAGCCCACCCATCCTCCGCCCACTAGAGCCTGGAAAGCCCCTGATCCTATACCTAGCAATTGAGGAGTCATCGGCTGCAGCCATACTTATGTAAGAACACGAAGATAGAAGTGAACACGCAGTCTACTACTTGAGCAAGAAATTAATCGAGTATGAGTCACACTACACCTTAGTGGATAAAATCTGCACAACGATGGTTTGGTTGATAAAGAAGCTATGCCATTACTTCCAATCTTATCAAATAAAAGCCGTTTTCAAGATAGACCTGATAAATTACTTATGCCAGTCACCAACACTAGCTGGAATACTATCAAGATGGTTATTACTGTTATCAGAATTCGACATTGAATATGTGACCAAAAAAGTCATTAGGGGATGAGCAGTTGCTGAATTTTTAACCAATCAACCCTTAAACTCTGATTACATTAAAAATCTAGAATTCCCAAATGAACAACTAGCATTGGTGGAGGACACCAGTACACAGTGGAAAATGTTCTTCGATGGTACAATAAATAAAAATGGAGCCGGCCTAGGTGTGGTCTTAATAACCCCGCAAAATGAAGACATACCTCTTTCCAAACCATTGGAGTTCTTTGTAACAAATAATGGGGCCGAATACGAAGCCTTCTTATTTAGGTTAGAGGCACTTTGAAAGGTGCAAGCAAGAGAAGCATCAGTAATTAGGGACTCAGCTCTTGTTATAAAACAAGTTACTACGGATTGGGAGATAAGAGAAGAATCATTTCGTCCTTAATATGGAAGTAGTATGGAAAGTCTCACAAAAGGATTCTAAATGCATTTTCAAACACGTACCGAGGGATGAAAACTAAATGGCAGATGCACTTGCTACATTTGCATCAATGTGGGAAGGCTCTAAAACTCAATCAATTAAGCCTGTAATACTACAAACAATAAAGGAACCCTTCTACTATCATCTAGTGGAAACTGAGGATCAACAAGCTACTGGGAATTGATTCTTCGACATCGTCAAATTTTTGCAAACTAGGGAATACCAAGATGGCGCAACATACTCTGAAAAAACCTCTCTAGGGAGATTAGCAGTCTAATTCCAATTAGTAGAAGGGGACCTGTTCAAACGAACACCATAAGGGATGTTATTGAGATGTCTTACAAAACAGGAGGCCCTACTGATCATGAGGCAAATGCACGCAGGAAATTGTGTGCTGCACATGAATGGGATGGCACTGGCTAAGAAAATACAATGACAAGGGCACTACTGGACAACAATGGTCATAGATTACGTATTAGAAGTGCAAAAATTCCATGAGTGCCAGATTTACGAAGAAATCAGTCATCTACACCCATTACATCTCCATAACTTATCCACTCCTTGGCCATTCTCAACATGGGGCATCGACATCATTGGCGAGATTCGGCCAAGCTCAATTAATGGACATAGCTTCATTATAGTAGCAGTCAACTACTTTTCAAAATGGGTGGAAGCTGAATCTTACACTAACATCACCGCTAAGAAGATGGCCAAGTTTGTAGAAAAGCATATATTTGCCTGGTATGGTATCCCACATCACATAGTATCGAATAATGGAGTACAATTCCAAGGAGCTACATCAGACCTAATGAGGAAATATGGGACCGAGCATCATCGATCATCACCATACAAGACACAAGCTAATTGGGCAGTAGAGGTAGCCAATAAATTGATCAAGAAAATCTTGAGCAAGATGGTTGTTACCTACAGGGATTAGACTGATAAGTTGCCATTCCCATTATGGGGATACAGAACGAGCTTCAAAACTCCCACAAATCAAACCCCTTTCTCATTAGTATATGGGATGGAAGTAGTTTTACCAGTGGAAATGGAAGAGAAATCGCTTCGAGTGGCATTAGAAGCAATACTAGAGGAGTCAGATTAGGCAAGGACCAGATTTGAACAGTTAAACATGATAGATGAACAATGTCTAAAGTCATTGGATCATTTGTAGATATACCAACAATGCATGGCTAGGGACTATAATAATCGAGTTAAATTCAAAAGCCAACCTTTGAAAGTGTGAGACTTAGTTCTGAAATAAATGAGACCTCAAATGTGGATGTATGGGGAAAGTTTCGCCCCAACTAGGAAGGTCCTTATGTCATAAAGAAAATCATGAATAAAGGAGCTGCCAAGATCATGGACATGGATGGAAATGAATTCGTCAATCCAATCAATCAAAATAAGCTCATGTGTTACCACGTGTAAAACCTGTGAAGGGCGGCTCAGACAAAAATTAGGACATGGTGAGGAATAGAGGGATCGTGAGTTAGAAATTCTACTCTAGGCTAACTGGCGATAGGACTCAAACCATTGGAACACTTGTACCCTTGTTAAAGATGTTTAATATGTATTATGTTCGCAAAGAATTTATGTTTATGTATATATGAATGTGTGCATAAAGAATATCACAAGTAAATAAAATAAAGTTCTACAAAATTTCATAATGTCAAAAACAAGCCAAGAACAAGGGTTTGAAAACATGTGTCAAAAAGAAAATGGATCTAAGGGTGCCAATCACTCCACCGTACATGCTTCCTCGAACTATGAGGAAAGGGGTCCAAACCATCTTCATCCCTCTCCCACTCACGGGATACCCTAAAGTGTTGATCATCATATAGGAGGCTCTTGATCTCACCGAGCCATCCATGATAGAACTCATCCATGTCGGTGGTCTTAGGGGTAGTATAATCCAGTAAAACAGCTCGAGCGTGCGCCCAAAGCCTTCGTATAGCATCATGTGTGTCATGACCAAAGTTGTGAAAATGGATCGAGAATAGGAGCTAAGGGACTCGTTGCTGACGCCCATACTTCCTACATAGGCAAGAAGAAGAATAGGATGTGATGCTAAATAGCCCCATCAGTAAGATGCCAGAATCATGGATGTCGGTAACTACGAATGGAATCTCCAACCAAGGGCTAAGCCAACGGACCTTAGAAGCTCGATAGGACCCAGAATCTCAACCCAAGCGTGTTTACTTAAAGAGCAATGTTCCTTCCTAGTAAAACCTCGAGGGCTATAATGCGAAGGGAGATACAGAGTCTTCCCTAAACGAGGATCTGCGATCAAGCGAAGTTTCTCCAACAGCCATACCTATACCAATTTGTTTGTTTGAGCAAGCAACAAAAATCAAAAAGAAAATGGGTAGGAGGAAGAACAGCATAACAGCCATATCCGGACTTGTTTAAGTCATTTTTATACTTCATATAAAATATTTCACGTAGTATGTAGTTATTTTTGATGCAAATGCAGATACTAGGTAAATCTTGGGAGTAAAATGATCTAATGTGGAATTCTATGAAAAAGAGTGAAAAAGGTGCAAAAAGATGCATGGAACTTAAATATTTGGCTTAGGATTGAAGCTGTCAAAGATCAGTGAAGTTACAAGGAGAATTCGAAAGAAAAATGCAATTTACGGTCGCAATAATCATTTGCGATCGCAACTTATTCTTCTTCAAAATAGAAGTCTGCCAATCAAAGATTCACTATCGCGACTTGTATATCATGGTCGCGACTTGGATGGTTTTCTAGTTTAATCTTCTTAACTACCAACTGCCAGATAAGAATGATCAACTACCATCAACCGCCATCAACTACCAAAGAATAGACACCTATAAAAAATCAACCAATCATAAAAAGGTGCCTATACATTGTGGATTAGATTGAAGCTTCTCAACCAATCACAATGAAGTGATGCAATCATTCACCAATGGACACGACTCTTCGTATGGATAGATGAAACCCTTCGATCTCTATAAATAGGATTCCAAACATTACAATTTTGTAGAGCATTAGAGTACAATTATAGGGTCACATATAGTGTCTATAGATAGAGAATTCACTATGCTCATAAGTGTTAGCGAGAAAATGTTTAAGTGATTTAAATCCTTGTTTCGATCACTAGATTTCTCTATATTCTCGAGTGCTTGTTGTATAAGTGTACTTGCAAATCACTTATCAATAAAAGATTTTGTTCTTCAATATCGTCTGTTTGATATTCACAAAGAATGGCATCCTAGCAGAGGTTCTATATAGGCCGAGACCAAATTCAAAGGAAACGCAGGAACTGTGGGAATTGACGACTCCCATTAATGATTGGATATGGTTTGATCAACTTTAGCTTTCATTTGCATACCTTACAACTTTGCTTTTCTTTCTACTTATACTTTCTATTTCGAAGTTTATGATATGTCTATGTGTCATAATGCGTATTTCGTGTTAAGTCTTTTATATTAATCAAGTTATATGCGTTGGAGTTAATTTTAAGAGTAGTTTCAGGGTTAACAATATCGT
>CATIWQ010864909.1:0-15121 GCA_949673415.1 Euphorbia schlechtendalii | reverse complement strand
CGATATCTTTTAAAACTACATCGCAACTGTATACTTGTAGTTATCAATTTTCTATTTGATAAGAGGAACTGACAACACCTGTACTTTACACGAACAAGTTTTTAGCACCATTAATATATAGCCAAACTCTTTGCGAAAAAGCTATTAAACTTATCAGTAGAAAAGTGGTGAACAGAGCCTTGGCCTTCTTTACCACAAGCTCATCTCCCTTAATAGGGTTATCCTTCCTTGGCCACTTCAGAGATGAAATGGTATGTCTTATGGGGTAATAATCATCATCATCATCCACATCTACTACCTTCGTAACTCCTACATCCAACAGAGCCATTCCGAAAATATTCTCAAAGTTAACATCCATATCCTCCATCGAAATATCATCAAGAGTAATTATTTCCATGACTGAACCCATCTACTTCTTCCTCTTCCTTTCTCCTTCCTTTTTGCAGGAGAATGTCTCTTTGTTTGCTTGGGCATGCTCGCTAGCCAATTCTTAACATCCACATAGTAAGTGATACATATTGTTGAGATGAGAATCCTATAATGTAGATAATGGGTAACTTTCATCATGTGATATTGAAGAGTATATGCTAGTAGATTTTCTTACCATGAACTCTAAGGTAAGCAATACACCTCTCAAGTTTTGAGCATCTTGATACAGAGTTAGTCATAGGTTCCAAACACTTCACAATGAGATTGTGTGCTTCTCTTCCTCTCCATGATATAACTGTAACCCTAATCTCTCAGTTCACCCAATCATCCTAGTGCTCAAACTAATCAGGAATCATCACTAGGGCATCATTTCAAACTTTTCTTAGCTCAATGCCTTTTAACTTCATCCCAAGAAGATTCAATATTAGAGTGGGAGTTATAGTTAAGGACTTTCCATCTATTGATGTCATCAATACATCTAGCACTCCTCAATATGAATAAATATGCCCATAAAAATGCTTCACTAAGGTGGGGATTGCTGGAAAATCCCAGTCAAAGAATATCGGAGACGTTGTTGCTTCATCCACATACTCATATCTTTATCTGTTGCTGCCTCTCCAACATGCAATGTTTACTAGTAGGAGACTTTATCCTTGAATCCTTCTTGTATCCAACTGGATCGTAGATAGTTCTTTGCTTCAAGAGCATTGTATGGGATTTCTACCCAAATTTAATTGGAATGTTCTTCTCAACATCTCACTAAATGAGAATGGTTCCATCTTCTAGCAAAATAGAAGCTCTTAGAAATTTGCTTTGATTTGACTTGGACTGATTTGCGCTTCCATTGCAGAAAGAGATTTTAGGGTTTTGAAAGAGATTGCTTTTTGAGTAATATTTACGGTTCAAAAGATTACAAGTAATTGCTCCTCTTCTACACTTCTCCTTTCATCAATAAAGAAACATCTCTCTGCTACGTGTGACCCTTACACAACATAATACAAAATTAACGATGAGATTAGATAATATGTTAACCACCTTACTAATTTTCACAAATCATTGTGTTTGGATTGATAAGTTGAAACGTGCTCAAATTCCAGTTAGCATTTAAAATTGAATTTCAAATAATAACTAGTAAAATAAAATCATTTTCAACTTAGTTAAGAAATTGAGTAAAGTACTTATCACCTTATAAGATTAAATCAGCATTATTAAGGTCAACATAAAAACCTAATTACACCTTAGATTGAATTAACCATTCCATTAAAATTGCCTCAATAGACTGAATTTCTCTTTAGTGAGGGGCTTGGTGAAGATATCAACTCTTTATTCCTTTGATGGAACATACTCCAACATGACATCTCCCCTTAACACATGATCCCTTATAAAGTGATGTCTTTTATTAAAATGCTTCATCCTACAATGTTGAACTAGATTATTGGATAGGTCTATAGAGATCTTGTTATCACACGTAACTTCGAAGCATTTAGACTTTATACCATAATCCTCTAGTTGCTACTTAATCTATAGGAGTTGTGTTACACAATTACTTGCTGCCATATACTCAGCTTCTATTGTGTTGAGTGTAACAAAAGTTTACTTCATGTTGTACCAAGAGACTAAGTATTCTCCAAGAAAAAGGCATTCACCAATGGTCCTTTTCCGACAAAGCTTAACTCTTCCACAGTTAGAATCTATGAATCCTCTAGGAGTGAAGTCCGAGGAGCTACTGGGATACCACAATCTTGCATCAATAGGAACTTTGCAAGTACCAAAAAAAAAATTCTCTTATCAGTTTCTAAGTGAGATTCTCTGAGGTAAGCTTGATAACAAGCACAATAGCATACTAGTAGTTAAATAAATAAGTAAACTAATAATACCTCTGTAAAACTTACTATCCACACATTTACCAACTTTATCTTTTCATAGGATACTATTTGTGGCCATTGGAGTTGAAATTGGCTTTGATTGCTCTATGTAGAACTTCTTCAAGACTTCCCTAACATATTTGGATTGACAACATCAACACTTTTCTTAATTTGTAATCCACAATAGAAAGAAATTCTCCCATCATGGACATTTCAAATTCCCTCTTTATTTGTTTATTGAACTCCTTGCAAAGAACTTCATTAGTTACTTCATCCACATAAATTTGGACTAGAAACACATATTTGCAAAGAACACTATTAACAAGTAAATCTTGATTGAATTACTTGACAAAATGACTAGATTATAATCTTTGTTTGAATTGAGAGTTGAAAACTAAATAAAAGTAAGTAAGGAAAATAATAAAAAGACAGAGTCAACCAATTCAGGGAAAATTGTATATCATATAGTGATAATAGGATAAGGGATAAATTGCATTAGGACTTGGGTTTATTTAAACTAGGGCTCCGCACCGTCCAACATTAGAAAATCTTCCTTACTTTATATGGGGATTATGCTTTCCCCCTCAATCACATTCTTACATACCGTGACTCTCGATGTTGAGACAAAGAGCTTGGCAAAAAATAGTAATAAATATTATGTTGAACCCCAGTTGATAGTACTTCAAATTACTTTGAGTTTTGGAAATACCAAATTACTTAAGATAATGAAATTAATTGGGTATTAAGTAGACTTTTAATTAAGCAAGTTTTACTTGAGTCTGTTTTGAGAAAAACATCTCATTTTTGCTGAATACTTAATTAAGTTATAACCTAGAGAAGGAAAAGCTAAGTGGCTGAGTACTTTATAGTTTATGCAATATAACTCAGTTTTAGCTAAGTAGCTTTTATTTCAACAAAAGCTGAGTTACTTTGAAACACTTAGAATATGATGACACCTGTGCTCTTTACTATTTATGTGAAGATAGAATATTCTCTTTGATGCTTTTTAGGTAAAAAAACATTGAAATCAAAATAGATATCCATGTGCTCCTCATAGCCAAAAGGTGTCAGTACGGAATGTTGGAGATAACTCACAAACGTCCAATGCAAAAAGGTATCTTCTAACATGCACCGTATTCCTAGTGTCTCTGTGCAATTCTGCAATGTTAGTAAAGTAGCCAACTGCATTCTTTCACAATGCATCTTGTGTGCTCCTCTCTCAAATGGATTTTCTTGAAGAAATAAGTAATTAATGAATTGAAGATTAACAGTTTAATCTCGCACCTCAACATTCAAAATCGCTGAATCTAAACATCTTGGAATTTGTTTCAAGTTGGCAGATTTGAAAGCTGTGAAGAGAAGTGATTTTGAAGAAAAAGTCAAGACGAGAAGTTTGCAATGGCTACTTCTATCTTCTACAACTATAAATAGAGACTAGAGCAGACATTACAACTTGGTGAATCACCTCGAATTTCTTAAGAGCTGAATCTTTGTTAAAGTAATCCTAGCATTCAAAAAATCCATTTTAAGGAATTAAAAAGAAGATAATTAAGTTTCAAATTTGTTTGTTAGAGAGAAATCAGATAGACTTAGAATCTTAGCTAAGCTATTACATTGTAAAGGATTCAATGCTTTTTATAATTTGAAATCCTTTGTTCATAAATTCTCTAAATTATCTGAGTGAGTTAGTTTAGGAAGGATACCTAAAATGAGTATTGAGCGGTAGTTAGAAAGGAGGAACTTTTTGTAATCGTCTACCCACTATAAAGACTTTTCCGCCTATTGAAGAAAAGAAATCACTAGTGGATTAAACCTCGGAAAGGAATCCGGGGACTAGAGGTCGAACCTGGATAAAATCTCAGGTGTAATCTTTCATGACTTATCTTTTATTGCCTTAACAGTGTTTGCACTCATTCATCGTCTGTTGTTTTATTATAACTGCTTTAAAACCATCTTGCCCTGAGTAAGATTACTCAGCACAGGTTGAAGGTAAACTAAGCCATCGAAGCTGAATAGTTTACAGTATTTAGAAAGTGCACTCAGTTTAAGACACTCAACACGCATCTAAAAATAACTTGGCTTAAATATTTAAATCAATAAAGAACAAGTAAATTTGCATTCACCCCCTGTACACTATTATTAAAGCTAAAGTGGAGCAACAGGTGATATCAGAGTGAGTGCTCAACTTATAGACTCATCATCTGGAGTTAAAGATCCGATGGCTTTTAATAATTCTTACAGTTCCGCCTTACAGTTCCGACAATGAACAGACTACACTCCTCAAGGAAGGAATATTTATCACCAAGCCTCCTCTTTTCTACGACCAATATTACACGTTTTTCAAAAAATAGAATGAAAAACTTCATACAATCACAAAGCATGCAAGCATGGTTAGCGATCGAATTAGGACCCAAGATTCCCACTATTGTGAGGAATGGCGAACATGTTCCAATTGATCCACAAGACTAAGATGACGGTGACCTAAGGTTCCTTAAGGAGAATGTGGCAGCCATCAACTACTTACATTATGCATTAGATTTGATAAAGTTCAACACGATCTCAGGATGCGAGATGAAGCAGGAAATATGGATAAATATGAAGTCATCTATGAGGGGATTGATAAAGTGAAGGATTCAAAGATCAATCTCATGCTCCAGGAATATGAGCTATTCTAGTTAGGCACCAGTGAGGGTATTCAATCTACGAATACCAGGTTCATTAACATCATTAATGAACTCAAGCGACTAGGCAAGGAATTCACCAAGGAAGAGATGGTGAAGAAGATCCTTAGAGTTCTCACCCTAGAGTGGGATGCAAAGAAGAGCACAAATGAGGAGGCTCATGATTTAAAGACCTACATCTATGATGAGCTGATAGGCACCTTGTTGACTCAAGGAAACGTCCCTGAGGAAATATAATGATGAGTCCGAAAGGAGTAAAGGTAAGGAGAAATAGGGAAAAGTTATGGTCCTGAAAGTTTACTCATTCGACGAGTCTACCAGTGATGATTCAGATGAGCAAATGGTGCTTCTCACAAGGAGATTTAAGCACTTCATGAAGAAGGATAGGAAATTTAACAAGAAGAAGTTTCCCCCCAAAAATAAACCAACTCAGAACAACAAGGAGATGAGGAAGAATAAAAGAAGGAACACAACAAAGATATCAAATGCTTTGGATGTGGTGAAAAAGCTCATACCCACTCGTCCTGTCTAAAATCTAAAAAGAACAGATTCAAGAAGAAGTTCAGGTACAAAAATGAGGCACTTATTACCACATGGAGTGATTTAGAAGAGTCTTCATCATCTAATGAAGAAGTAATTGAATCCGCCAACCTCTACTTGATGGCGATTGATAGTGAGAAGGGTGAGAGATTAGCATCTACCTCAAATGGAAACCATTCCGCTGCTGACTCAAGAGCTGAGCAAAACAAAGAGAAGAACCCCAAAAATGAGGTATATTCTTAAATCTCTTTGTCCATTGAAGAGTTCACGTAGGTACTCTTTAATGTTATGAAACTAACTAACAAGTTGGTCAACATCAAAGAGCTACTGAGAAGAAGTGAAAATCAGGAAGACATTAATGCTTCATGATCTCTTGATATTCGCTTTTTTCAAGAAAAAGCTGAGCACCATGAATGTTATAATAACAAGCTCACTAAGTAATTAGACGAGTTGACTGCTGAGGTAGTAGCTTTGAAGAAGGAACAGAATACTGCTCCAGCCAATAGTCAAACTTCAAGTAACCAAACTTGCAATTCTAATAAGGGGAAGAAATCACCTTCAAAGAAGAAAGTGAGCCAGCCTAAACCAAAAGATGCATGTGGCTTTTGTGGGAAGGCTGAACATGCTACTAACTTGTGCAGGCATAAAAATGGTTACTACAACGAGTACGATTGGAGTAATTTACACACTACTAATAAAGAAGGACGTAGCTCAAAAGCATGGGTACCTAAGAAAATGTAATTATTTTGCAAGTGAGCATGAGATTTTCTGATGACACTAAAATGTGGTATTTGGATGGCGGGTGCTCGAGGCATATGATGGGAGATGAAACTTAGTTCATTTCATTGGAGCAGAAAAGAAATGGGAGTGTCATTTTGGAGATAAACCAAAAAGGCAAGATTGTTGGAAGTGGTACTATGGGTGTATCTCCTTTAATTAAGAGGTATCGTTGGTCAAAGGACTCGAGTTCAATCTGCTTAGAGTAGCTTAGCTTTGTGACAAAGGCAGGAGAGTTACGTTTGACTCTATAGGTTACTTAGTTAGTGATTGTATAATTAATTCTAATATTCTCTTTGCTCCTAGAATTAATAATGTTTATATGATTGATTTATCCCCTAGCTCTACTAATGTGTGTCTTATATCTAAGGAAGATAGTTTGTGGCTTTGGTATAGAAGATTAGGTCATATAAATATGAACATTTTATCCAAACCGGCCAAAAAGCAACTAGTTGTAGGTTTACCTAGTATCAACTTTGAGAAAGATAGGCTTTGCTCAGCTTGTCAACTTGGTAAGCAGGCTAGAAAGTCATTTAAATTAATTAACAATGTAGTAACTAAGAAACCATGGGAGCTCCTCCACCTAGACCTTTTTGGCCCTGTTCAACCTATGAGCATGGGCAGAAAGAGATTTTCTTTGGTGGTTGTGGATGACTTCACAAGATTCACATAGATAGTTTTGTTGAGTAGTAAAGAAGAAACCTTTGAATATTTTGTCAAACTTAGTAAACAGATAATGAATAAACTAGGAACAAAAATGTGTAGAATCTAGAGTGATCATGGATGTGGATTCGAGAACTTTCATTTCAAAGAATTTTGTTTAGCGCATGGTATTGACCACAACTTTTCTGCTCCTTATACACCTCAATAAAATGGGGTTGTAGAAAGGAAAAACAAAATCATAGTTGAAATAGCTCAATCCATGCTGAGTGATAAAAATCTACAAAGTACTTTTAAGGAGAAGCTATTAAAATAGCTTGTTACATCCTTAATTGAGTTTTAATTCACCCAATTTTGGAGAAAACACCCTATGAGCTTTTGGCGAGGGTCCAAGCCTAAGATTGGACATCTCATATTATTTAGCTATAGGTTTTTTATTTTAAATACCAAGGAGCAGCTAGGTAAATTTAATTTGAAGGCTGATAAAGGCATCTTTATGGGTTACTGGACCAATAGCACGGCATATAGAATATATGTCAAAAGAACCGGTCTTTAAGAGGAGTCTATGAATGTATATTTTGATGAAACTAACAATGCAGATAGACATCCATCTAATGAAGATGAATGAGTAATCCAAGTAGAAAATCAACTCAGCATGCCACTCTTTGTGCTTCCCAACCCAACACGAAAGCTAGAAATTGAGGAAGTTAAAGTTGATGAAGATCATTCTATCAACTCCAATGAAGCAAAAGATGAACCTCAGCCTCAACAACCTAGTGTAGAGACTCCCATTGGAGACCCGAGTCTTCCAAGAGAAATTAGAACTCATCGTAATCACCCAATCGAAATTATTATAGATGATGTTCATAATCAAGCTATGATGCGAGGTCAGCTCTTTGATTGAACCCAAGAAATTTGAAGATGCAGAAGGAGATGACTAGTGGATGATCGTGATGCAAGAGGAATTGGATCAATTCAACCACAATGATGTTTGGTATCTAGTTCATAAGCCCAAAGGGAAATCAATCATCGATACCAAATGGGTTTTCAAGAACAAGCTTTATGAAGATGGTGTTGTTGTTAGAAACAAGGCCATGCTTGTTACTCAAGGCTACAACCAGAAAGAAGGGATCGACAATGATGAGACTTGTGCACCTGTAGCTCATCTTGAAGCAATTAGGATTCTTTATGCTTTTTCATGTCATATGAATTTCAAATTGTTTCAAATAGATGTCAAGAGTGCTTTCCTAAAAGGTTTCATTCAAGAGGAAGTTTATTTACGCCAACCCCTAGGCATTAAAGATGCGAAGAATCCTGAGCATATCTTCAAACTAAAGAAAGTTCTTTATGGATTGAAGTAAGCACCTTGTGCTTGGTATGAAAGGCTTACCAACTTCTTACTCAGCAAAGGCTATGAAAGAGGCAAAGTAAATACAACTATGTTTAACAAGTAAAGGAAGGAAGATGTGTTGCTAGTCCAAATCTATGTTAATGATATCATATTTGGAGAAAATGATGAAAAGCTTTGCAAGGAGTTCAACAAGTAGATGAAGAGCGAGTTTGAAATGTCAATGATGGGAGAGCTCAACTTTTTTTCTCAAACTATGTATCAAGCAAGGTGAAGATGGGATCTTCATTAGCCAAGATAAATATGCCAAAGAAGTCCTGTAGAAGTTTGATTTAGAGTTTCTGAAGCATATGTCCACTCCCATGGCCACTCACATAATCTTGAGTAAGGACGAAGCTGGTACGCCTGCAGACAGTTATTCTAGAGAAGTGTTATTGATTCTCTTTTTTACTAAACTGCTAATAGGTCTAATATTCAATACTCCGTATGTTGTTGAGCGTGTCATCAAGCTGACCTTAGAGAATCTCACTTAGTAACTATTAAGAGAATCTCTAGTACTTGCAAGGTTCTATTTATGCAAGTTTGTGGTATCCCAACAGCTAAGATTTTACTCTTAGAGGATACACAGATGTTGATTATGGAAGGGACAAGCTGGATAATAAAAGCACCACTGGAGGATGCCATTTCCTTGGAGAATGTCTTGTCTCTTGGTACAACAAGAAGTAAACTTCTATTGCGCTAAGTACTGCGGAAGCTGAGTACATAGCAGTAGGAAGTTGCGTAGAACAACAACTATTATGGATTAAGTAGCAACTAGAGGATTATGATATAAAGTCAAAATACCTCAAAGTTATGTGTGATAACAAGAGTGTAATTAACCCATACAAGAATTTATTTCAATATGGTAGGATGAAGCATGTCAGTATTATACATAACTTCATAAAGGATCATGTGCTAAGGGGAGATGTCAAATTAGAATATGTTCCTTCAGAGGAGTAGCGAGCTTTTATTTTCACTAAGACATTAGCAAATTAACAATTGAACATTCTTAGAGAGCTAATTAGAATGGCAAACCCAATTTGATGAAATCCTAGAAAATTTGGCTAAGTGTTGAAAATCAAGATCAAAAACTAAACCGAGTGGAATAAAATGACACATATTGAACCTTGTTTACTTTTGCGTTAGCTCTATTAGTTTAAATATTCCAAGTTAAAATCTTAGAAAGCTACTTTATTGAACAATCATTTTGAATTGCAATCGTCTAATCTAATACTACGTCATTTAACTAAGTCGGTTAAATTTCTATTCCATCTCACCATTAAATTTGATTTTTGCCTATGGAGGGGATACGTGCTATGTTGCAAGGAAATCACCTATATAAGGGAGAGGAAGTTGGAGAGAGAAACTCACTTGTAATTTGAAATCTCAAACCAAATTTCTCTCTTAAAAACCCTAATTTCTCTTACTCTCAGATCACTCTGCAATGGTGTGTTCTCAACAATCTCAAGGCAAGGTTTAATATATCCTTCAAGGAAAATCACAAAGTAACATGTTCATCAGCATCGATGATACAATAGATAAAGTAATTTTTCCACTAGACACTATGTTCACTCAAGTGAAATGGGGAATGGATAAGGATTTTTGTCTAGTTTCTTTTGCTAAAGAACAAGGCGATGCACCGTGTGATCAGGCAGCAAAATCTCAGCAAATTTCTACTTCTTGACATGCTATCAATCAAGGAGTTGATGAGGAAGTTCTACTCCAATTTCTAATATATTGAGGGATTTCATGATATCCTTATGATAGAGATTGACCAAACCTCTTATCTTATCTATACAAATTCGATTACCAGCATCCTGCGCAAGCCTCTAAAAGGCACTGTGCTTAGAGGGATTGTTGATGAAGAAGCTATGGTCATGTTAGAAGAATGGGAACTTCCAGCTAATTATGGCTCAGGTGAAATCAACGCCTCTAAAATGTCTTGGAAGGTAGGAGCTTGTCACGAGCTCTTGATTAGGGTCATTATGCCCAAGATTGGATCTTTCACCAGTTGTACTATATTTGAGCATTGTATACTGTATCACGTGGTGGAAGGGATGTAGTTCAATGGACGTGTGATGATTTTACATCATCTCACCAAGGTAACTACTCTGTTCCATTATGGTTACATTACTACAATCACACAAGATGCGAGGATGGATGTACCAAAGTTTGTGGGTGAATGTGGAGACACCCTCTTACCATTAAAGAGGACTCTGGACTTCCAACACTTCAAGAAGCCAAATTTCTCTCTGATGGTTAATCAAGACAGTTATTGAACAAGCAAGATAGCAAGTTGGAATTTCAAAACTTAAAATTAACCTAAAGGATCTCCTAAGCATGCCATGATTGATATAATCTAAGTTAAAACATTCCATAGATACTGATTGGTTCATAAAACTTATAAAACAAACCTACCATCTAACTTTAGAACGTTACTAGTTGATGTCTGCTTCTTTTCCTCTTTTGGCTGCAGCGTTCACTTAGAGCAATTCAGCAGATATTCATTAGCACGAGCTTCCAAACAAGGATAGCCTCTATGATTGATCCACATGGATCTTCACCAATCAAAACCTTGTTGAGCAAGAACTAGTTAGTAAACAGCAGCTGCTAGACTGCTTGAAAACCAACTCGAAAATATAAACTGTGAAGGCTCTCTTTGAATAGAAAGAAACCTCTAAAGAAATTCTTCGTTGTTTGGAGAAACTCGTGAAGGATCTTGCACAACAAACGAAGAAAGAGATGTTAAATTTAAAGAGAAAAGGCTGAGCTGAAGTGAGGAATAATGAGAACTGGAGGCCTATATATAGGGAAAAGGGGAAGTGTTTCACTCCCCCTCAAACACAAAGTGGGATGGGAATATTCCCATCCCACTAGCGGGTTAGCCATGCAGGTCACTTGGACCCATGGGCTAACACATGGATCCTCCGTAAGCATGACCTTGTGGGCTTGTTACAAGCCAATACTTGTGGGCTATCGACACACAGCGCAAGTGTTACCATGGGCAGTGCTTGCGGGCTTGCAGCCACTAGCACGGGTGGGCTTACCCCGTGCACTAGCAGCTCGCAAGCTTTTCAACTCATGTGGCAACCATGCAGGCCCCACTTTGAACATCCCATGTTCATTTGGGGCCCACTCGCAACAGGAAAAATTCCCTTGCTCCGGTCCATGTAATTTTTCCCTATTATCTCCTTACCCTTCAATTATTAATTTGATCCAACCAATTAATAATTCTTCTAAATAAATCGACAATAAGATATTATCAGCATAGACCTAGTCTATAGGTTCTTTACTTAGTCCGATAAAGACCCAAAGTGTGTTACCTCATAAGATCCCAAAGTATTGAGCTGCTAGAGGTTAACCTAAACTTAGCTTCTCATTGGGAACCTTTAGGCTTAGTGTTTTAGACCGATATGAAACCCGATAGCTCTAGACTATTAAATGGGCCTTTTAACAAAGGTGTATGATCCCCCGATACTTGGAATGTCACATGCTAGTGACTTAATCTGGTTCTGCAGTAGTAACCAATATAATACACTCCTTCCATCAGGTTAAGTACCATTAAGTTTTATTGAGCTCGGATTAAGTGTTAGCTCATGTAATAGCTGTAGCTATCCTGGAATTAGACTTATTCACGAAGAACACCACCCAGCCATTATGTATCAAGATTGACTAGAAATCTGTTCTATCAATCTTATACTCTAATCAGAGGTTTATCAGTGTGTCACTTCAATAAGGGGCCCTAAGGTATATCTCCATTATATTACTATATCAGGAGCAATGGATCTTATCTTGACTACTCGGCTTACCAACATATGATCATCACTATACCCGTAATCACCCGTGTCATCCTGATCTCTAGGGTATGAGTAAGTATGACCCAAATTATAATAACTCCTACATAAGGTAACTGGTATCTCAAGTCTTAGGATACTCGTACTACTACTGCAATAAGACATGACACCAACACATGGTATAGTAATTTCCGAGTGTCTATCTTATAGTGGTCTCCAATGTATTACCCGAATACATTCATTTGTTAACTCAAGGTACCACCTTCAGCTCGTAAGATCGGCTGCTTGGATCTAATCTAAGGAGGAAGCCTACACATGCTAGTCTGTCCGTTCCATTGATGTCCAGTCTCAATGAAACTATGACTAAGGATATTTAGACTATTCATAGTAACATGTATGTGCAGTTCTTACACCACATACCTCCCACTATGTCCATGCACTTTTACACTATGAAATAATCATGGACTTTGTCTCATCAATGCACATATACATATTAAACATTTATGATACCAGCGAGATACAATAATAAATAGAAAGCACTGATAAGCAACAAAAATGCCTTAATTATTATTAATAATAATTTGAAAATTTTTATACATTATAACTAATAAAGACATATCTCTAATTGCCTCTAGGGCATACATCATGTCTAACATAAGACACAAAGATTCGGGTTCGGGATAAGTTGCTTACTTCTTATTGGATCACATTATATTATATCTACAGAAAATCATATTTCTTAATTATGTATATTCGTACTTAAATCATTTTTGTGTTTATAATGCATGAATTAATGTGCATGCGAAAAGTAGTAAATCTATACACAAAGCAGTAAATAAATGCAGAAATATAAAGATTAAAAATTACAAAACCTCAGGGGATGCAACCACTTGCCTAATCTAATAATTGCATTTTATTTAAAAATAATTACAATACCCGAAGGAAAATAAAATCCAAGGCATACATCTAACCTAATCTATCTGCATCCACAAAGGTTAGCACATGGTATAATACAACGTTAGAAATAAAAAGGTTCATTTTATTAGCACATTGGTTACTCATTTTAATTAGTGAAAATGCTCGCATGGTAAAAATATGAGGACTGTTATCTTGGAATAATTTTTATTCCCTAGCTATTCTAGCAGAAATCTTCAACAAATGCTAAATTAAAATAAATAAAATAGAAGAAGAAGATATATAAAAATTACATAATAACAGGAAATAAGATTAATCCTAGGTCAACATGCAGAATAAAATAAAACATAGAAAGCACGAGATAAAGCAACTCTAGGAACTCAGAGGCTTACCTTTTCTACGCGAATCCACCTTCGAAATACCTGCTTGACCTTTGGGAGTCCTCCTCGTTCGTCTTTAGATTTTTTAGTGTTCGGTAAAAAAGTAGAATTAAAATGTGCTTTTAATCCGAAAAAATATTGATGTAAAAAGGCCCGAGTGTTTTCGTATTTTTCTGCTAAAAATTGTCAGTCCTTTTCTACTGAAAATTCCTCTTATTAATAGGGGAAATTTCCCGAAAAATCCAAAAAATGAAACAAATTCCAGCAAGGGGGTTTTTTCCTCGCCGAAACTCTGGCGAGGCTAGCTTCGCCAAACTTCTGGTGAAGCTCGCCAGAATTTCTGGCGAGGCCGGCTTCCTGATTTTTTCCTATTTTTTATTTTAATTTTAATTAATTAAATTTTTCATAAATGTAAAAAATATTTTCAATTAATTAATTTTTACTAAAGTCTAATTTTTCCAAATCCTAAAAAATAATTTAAGTCCTTAAAATAAATTAGTGACGAGGAGCACTCTCATTTGAAGATCTCTGGATAATCGAAAACTATGTGATTCAAGGATTAAATCTCGAAAAGTCAACATCATCAAACGCACGAGCTGGTACAAAATCTCATGCTCACAACTGCCCCTTGTGTGATCGTTGTTGGTTAAATGGCTAGTATGATCACATGAAATAAGCGGAAGGATCGAGAAAATACCTGATGTTTGGTGCCCCATGCGAGTGACACGTTCATTTCTTATGATGGCGTGATTTTAACAGACAAGCGTTTCTTCTTTCGATTGCAATCATTACGTGCCTCTTGTGAGTTAACCTCTGGTCGAATTATACCGTTGGAACTACCGAGGTAAGGTGCCTGAATCTATTTCAAAGGTGAGGAATAGTAGCTTTGATAAAATGTTGATTTACTTCTTGTAACAAATTAAAGAAAATTGGGAGGTAAATTTATTTTGTTTTAATTGTTTGATTGAAATTGTGCAAAGCAAAAATTTATGCCCCTTCAATAAAAAATTAAAACATGAAGAAATAATGAATTTAGTAGATTAGAAAAATTTAGGGGATGTCTCGTGCACCGCTCCGTTGTGTTAGGAGGCTTTTAGTAGACAACATAGTAGAGGTGGGGTCCGCTCCTTTTCCTTATAAATAAATTCACTTCCCCTTTTCTTTCTTTTACTTTCACTTTCTCATTCTCTCTCTAGCTATTTTTTCTCTTCCTTCTCTCTAAAGATGTTGTCGAAGGTTTTTGGAAGGCAACTCCGGTTTCCGTCCAGCCTCTCACCTCAACCTACTGGTTGGCCTGGTGTGTTCTCCGTCGAAATTGATGCCATGTACGGTTTAAGTGAGAGGGACACTATGCTTGGATTCAACCCCCCCCCAACTCCTATAGAGGTGCTAGACCCATATTTCCCTAGTCAGATTCACTTTTCCTGGATCGAGGTATTTCTTAAAAAAACTCAGTTTTTATTTTTTATTTGCAAGATTTATCCATTTTTTAGTTCCTTTAGGAAGTGGAATCGAACCAAAACTTTATTTAGGTCGCGGAAATTAGCTTAGAGAAGAACGAAATCTAAAATTTTTTTCTTTTATTATTTTTTACAAAAAAAACCCAACATCGACCGAGCCGAAGGGGCTCGGTGGTCTGGTCGAAGTCCCCTAGGGGACTCGCCAGCCTATATATATATATATATATATATAT
>CATIWQ010864759.1:0-10538 GCA_949673415.1 Euphorbia schlechtendalii | reverse complement strand
GTGAAAAAAATTTTAATTTAATTTTTTTTAGTTCATACGCCTAGTTTGCGCTTTTTGTGCGCCTTCGCCTTCGCCTCGCGCCTAGGCAACAGGGCCCCCTGTCGCCTTGGGTGCGCTTAGCGCCGTGACTACTATGGTTTTGCCTCTTGTCTTACGGGCCAGTTTGGTTGTGCTTTCCCAAAGCAGATTTTGGCAAAAAACAAGTCAGTAGTTCTTAATTAAATAGTATAAAAGATCAAAATGTATTGTTCAAAGCCAAAATACGTAGTTCTATAAAAAAATTTGTGAGAGCGACTTATTGGAACAACAGCTTCAAAAGCAATACCAAACATGCTCATAGAAGTTCAATGAAGAGCTTAGCTACAAACCAGGCAGAATCAGCCATCTTCTACCAAACTGGTTTATCATTTTTCTAAAAAAAAGTGAGCTACTTTTCCTATGGCCATCAATAAATAAACTATTTGCCCACTAAAGACCGGTGAAACTGTTTCAACATTCCCCAGTTACAATCTCAAGATACCTATTTAAAAACATATCAACCAGGTCAGTTCTAATAAGAAACAGTACTTGGTATAAGAACAGCATAGTATAATATCAAGACAACGAATTTCCTGATCGAATTTTTTACTTTACAATGGATCTTCCCCTCTTGTCAGGGATAGCTTATAAATTCAAATATGAAACTTAACAAAACTATAAAACAATATTTTTTTTATCTTCCCATATTTTTAGGCGTCAAAATAGACAAACAAAGAGTAGGCTATACTTGCACAGTTGTATAGGCACATATAGAGGCTGAATCTTAAAGAGTAAGCTAAGCTCAAGGATGCAACCTTGGAATGCTGAAAGATAGCTGAATTCGTAAGAAATCATACAGTTTAATGTTGTTATGAAATGTTGTGTGTTTTGTCACCCCTGTAACATGCTTCTTTAACTGAAGAGATCCTAAATTTAAAGATTGGAGAAAAAATATAATGCACATATAACACACCTTTTTCTCTCATTCTTCTCTCTCTATCATATTCAAACTTGTCTCGAATTTGGCTGGCCTTATCCCATGTGTCATTTTGCCTATTTCTCCCAAAACCATGATCCTGCATTTGAAGTCTAATCAGCAAAGCAGAAATATATTAAATGTGTTGAGGTTAAAAAGTGCAATATATATACAACGAAGCATGTGAATTCATACCTTTGTGTGCTCAAATTGACGGCTCCTGTAACACAAGCAAGAAAATAAATGATTATTAGGCATCTCCACTCAAAAAAATGATTTTTTCACAAATGCTCAAACAATTATGGAAGAAATAATAGACATGGAGCTTGTGAAAAAAAATAAATCTAATAAATATGCACCAGATATCTTTCTATACATGATTTGAAATTCTAGTTATTAGATTAATACAAAGAGAGATGTGTTCCAATATGTAAGTCTTCTCAGCAGCAACATAAAATAATATCATGGGCACTGTGCGTTCGGGGATCAAAGAAAACGGTCCTCTGCAGCCCCAAAAAATTCAGCTAATCACAAATATTCTACTGAAGGAGATTTCTTAGTTCTGTTCTACCTGAATTCTTAACAATGTTGAGCTTTTATAGGTATAACTTCTAGTTCTAAGAATAATTGATGATGGTTTCAAACATTTACTTCATTACAATCTCAGTAATCACAAGTACTGCCATTAGGATCAGGTTGCCTTAGGATTCTTTTTCCAAAACTGTTGAATGTGTAGAAAAAAGGCTTATATGAAACCATTTACAAAAGCTGCGGTCCAGTTACCAATGTAGGATGTGCTAATTCATATTCGGCTAACTGCCTAGATTTATAATAACGATGCTCTTTTTTTCACTTCAAGAACCATATTCATAACAACTGTCAGAGGCGAATGAACATTATGAGTTTAATTAAATGATCTTGATTGAATTATGTAAAATTGATAAGAAAATCATTCTTGTAAATTGCAATGTAACTAGAAGAATAAAATAGCATAGATGGATGCAGTATGAAAAAACCTAAAAGGGTTAAAATCTTGATCATCATCTTCAGCAGACTCATAGTTTGCATGATCCTGGGCAATTTTTTTAGAGTAGCCCTCATCCCAGTATAGCCTCTCCCAATTCTCTCTGAGCTCCTGATACAGTTCCATATACCTTTTGCACCAAGATTCGTGCTCCTTCAAGTACAAGACACATTACGAGAGAAAGCAATTAATTCATGTTTGGTAGAAACTTCAATTCTAACATAAAACACTTGTTCAAAAATTGGCAAGCCAAATTACTTGAAGGGAAAAATATTAACCAAGTGAGCAACTAAGAAATAATGCTTCAGTTTATTGTACTCAATCTGTCAATCACATGAAAATGTACATTGTAATTTAAATCATAAATAACGAATTGTAATGATGATCCACCATTCATAAACTGGCAGAAAATTAAAGAACGCCAAACAATTGAAACAATCCTTTTCAAGCACATATTTGCAACCGCGATTCCAAATTTAGCAAACAAAGGGTAAAAAGGATGAGAATTTACCGAATCCTTGAGAACAAGGCGCGTACGACGCATAAACTGCTCTCTTAGCTGCTTTCGGCGCTTGTTAGGGATGTTATCTCGAGGAATTACAAATCGCTCGCGTGGAGGCACGTTATCTCCAATCTCGTGCATCTCACCGTCAACTATCCACCACTCCGATTTCGCATCAGTCTTTTTGGGAGAAAAGGCATATGACTTGGACCTCCGCCTGCTTGTACCAGCTTCAGTTCTGATAGACCGAAGCTGGTTGGAAGCAAATTGGAGCTTGGGGCTAAAGCTCTGTAGTTGCTTTAAGCGGGAATACATGAGACCCGAGACGGATACAATTCGGAGTCCGGCGATATTAAGTGCACAGCTTGCGACGAACAGCAAATGATTTCTCCCTCAAATTACAAAATTATAGAAAAAAGGCAAAACCCTTTCTATATTCAAGAAATATAATTTCTAAATCCTTTTATTTCTTGTATATTCTTAAATTAATGTTCATTTATTAATTTTAATTTAATAGTATAATTTAGTTAAAACTTAAATTATAACATATTAATATTTCACCTAAACATAGCATTAAGGAACACGTGTCCACATCAGGGATGTGAGAAAGGAAAAGACTAAAAGTGGAGTATCTCAAATCAACGGCACAGCCATTGCATCGATAGCACAATTACGGAGCAGACCATAAGCCCTCACTTTGTTCCCGCCCTTGGTCACTTTGACACAACAGGTAGAAAAAGGAAGTAGGGAAGTTACAATTTGAAGGATGTGTGGTAGGGCTCGTTGTACTCTCCGGGCCGATGACATTCCCGGGGCATGTCACCGCACCGATCCTCCCGCTCGTTCGGTTAACATGGACCGGTATATGCTATTCCTTCTCCTAATGTCAAATTCATTTCTACAAACTTTGCATATTTCAGGCGCAACTGTAGATTATGTACTGATTTGAGTGAAAATTTCTAGGTACCGGCCGTATTACAATGTTTCACCGGGATCAAACTTGCCGGTAATTTGCAGAGAGGATGTGCCCGGTGGACAGGGTTATGTTATTCAGTGTATGACATGGGGATTGATTCCTGGTTTTACGAACAAAACAGATAAACCAGATTTCTACAGGATGGTAAACAGCCTCTAAATTTGTGTTTAGATTTTACTATTTATAGTAGTTTGCTTTGGTTTTGACAAGTTGTATGCGAATATGCTGGTTTTTATTTCGATGCTTTGGCATTAGGATGAAGTTTCTTATAATAATTAGGAATTACTTTGGATTTCTATCGTTGCATTTTTTAACCGCTTGTTTGTTTGATTGATATTGGACCTCCATATTTTTGCCCAATTTAGGATGCAATACCTCTGCTTCATAGTGGATTTCGGGTTAATTACTACTGATTATGACTGGTTCAGCTGCCACATAACTGGGTTGCGAAGCTGTGCTGTGTGTCTCTTATGGTAAGAGGTAGAGGCAGATGTATGAATCAGTCAGCTCTTAGTGTCTATTTCTTTATCACAATGATCAGGCCACACATTGTGGCAGGATTATTTATCTAGAACAAGTGGAAGGTCTGTCATGAATCATGATTTCATTCTGAACACAATAGCAAATTCGTCAGGCAAAACCTTGTGAATTTAATTTGTTCTCTCCAGTTTCCACTTGTACTTCTCACCACTACAAACTTCTTTTTTATGGTTGTTGCTGCTTATTTTAATTTTTTGACTAGCGTCCATTGCGCTATCTTCATATTTTCATCTTTCAGAGAAAATTCTCATTCCTTTGTGTACTAGTACGAGAGAATATATGGTAAAAAATCCCAACTATTTTATTTTGCCTTTTGCCAACATACTGGTTTTATTTTCTTAACTATGATGGGTGTTTAAGCATATAATATTCTTTCCAGATGCTATGTTACATATTCTACTTCCCTGTGCATGGATAAGTATCAATTTACATATGTTCTGGCTTCCCAAGTCCTGCTGGGCATGGAATCATTTTTCAAGTCTATATATTCACTTTCAGTAACTTCTTAAGTTTCAATGCTTAAGTTTAGTGAAAATTCCAGTAATTCTGATACTATTTTTCTCAACTGTTCAGCTTTTAAAGGTCACACGTAAACCTTATGTGTGGTCAATCTGTTGTTTAATATGATGAATAATATGAATGTTTTGTTTTCATATTTTCTTTCAAGTGGGAACATAAATTTGAAAACTGCAAAGCTTTGTCTTCCGTTATGAATTTGAAGGATAATTCTAGATGTCCTTAGCTTCAGTCTTGTTGATAACAGCCAGGGCATTATATTCTCCATGCTTGAAGGGTATCCTTGTAGCAATAGATTAGTTGTCTCCGTGTGGCCAATATATCACAGGTTTGAGCCATGGAATTAGCCATTTATTTTCATGTGGTCAGAGTAGAGTGCCTACAATTCACCTTTTTGTATTGTCCTTTTCTTGGACAGTATGTGAATGCGGGATGCTTTGTAAACCAAGCTGCTTTTTTTTCCCTTTTGCATGTTATGTCTTGTTGTACTTGCACACTGTTGTAATAGCAGGCTAAAAAAGGATTGGCTGCTGATGGAGATAATGGTTAAAACCTGGACAGTGCCTTCTTACAGGATTCATGGCATACCAAAAGAAATAGCAGAATTGATTCTGTCTAAAGATTCAATTAGGCCTGCTTCAAAATATTAACCTTAGACCTTAGTTCATGCAAGGGGAGTTAAAATCCCAATACCAAGTCAATATATAGCATTAGTAATTTCAATTTAGTATTAGATGATTTTTTTTGCACATACAATCCTTGTGCGCAAAAAATCAAGCACTAACATGTTTAAAAATGCAGTTCAATGCCCGGTCCGAGACAATAGGAGAAAAGGCTTCTTTCCGTCGATTACTTCCTAAAAGGCGATGCCTTGTTGCGGTTGAAGGGTATGTCTGTAACATAGTATATTTGTGCTCTAAATTTACTAATTTTATTGTTGGTACAGAAAATCTGGACATGCTTGCTTGATTGCTTCTAAAAATGGTTTAGATTAATGTTCATTTTGGGGACACCTCAAAGACACAGTAACTTGTTCTATGGTGTGAAAAAATAAGGACTTTCCTTTCACTTCTTGTAACTTGTTATTTAAGATGTTGAAAATACATAAAAAAAAGGTCAGGGTTTTATTAGCGCTTTACCATGGTCCATTCACTGCTTATGTTTCTCTATGTTCTCATCTCTTGTTTCTCTGGTTAATATTAATATCCTACTGAGATGATACAAGCACCTGAGGTTTTGATATTTCTTCCGAAAGTGGATTGCTTTCCACTGTTGGAACTTTACAAAATTGTTTATGAGGTCAGCTCATGCCTTGTCATTGAACTATGCTTCAGATTCTATGAGTGGAAAAAAGATGGTTCCAAAAAACAGCCTTACTACATTCATTTTAAGGATGGTCGACCTCTTGTGTTTGCTGCTCTTTATGATTCCTGGCAAAATTCCGAAGGTGAATGGATTTGCTTATTGTGCTGCTATTTAGGAAGGTTTCATAATTGTAAATAATGTTATTAATTTTAATTTCTTGATCAATTCTTTAATTGTGTTTGCATGAGTCTAGATCTTTACTTTCACATATTAACTAATCTGTTTGCTGCAGAATCTGGTTGACAAGAATACTCATTGCTTCTAGTGGAGTTGCATTTTTTCAAAATGGGATTATTTTTAGCATTATTGATTGGCTCCTAATTATATTCATTTTGTCTTTATAGGAGAGATAATTTTCACCTTCACAATTGTCACAACATCCTCATCTTCAGCATTAAAGTGGTTGCATGGTGAGTTTTATTTGTTCCCACTTCCCACTGGATTAATATTAATAGTTCTCTGTCATTTAATTTCTCTCATAAAGATATATGCAGTTAATAATGTAATTTGTCCCCAAAAGAAGCCAAATGCATGCCACCCCCAACTTGCAAAAGGACCAAATACGTCCCTCAACTTGGCAAAAGTGAACCACTTAGCCCCTCAATGCCACATGTCAAAGTCTAGTTGGTTTACTTTTCAAAGATGCTATTTTCTGATTTTTTCTTTCTCCAACCAGAAGTTGACACGTGATATTGATGGGGCAAACTGGTGCATTCTTGCCAAGTCAGGGGTTGATTGGAACTTTTGAAAGTTCAGGATAACATTCGGCATTCGTTGCCAAGTTAAGGGGGTGTTGATGTATTTGGCTCCAAAAGAATGAAAATATGATTTGATCTTGTAACTTTGCTTACTCAAAAGAAGATTGAACCTAAAAATGAAATTACCTGCTATAGATTTTTGTAATCCCGTGGTAGAGAAAGGTTAGTGGTTATTTACTTGTTTCTATTTAATCAAGCTTTGGGAACAGCATTGTGATGATAAGTGAAGCAAACTGGAGTGATGTTGACAATCTTATTTGGATTGTAAGACATAATAAGGTTTGATAGGATTAGTCCCTTTGTAATTTACATGAGAATTTATCTTATCCTGTTGAACATGTAGACAACTATCATAACTGTTTCAACTTTGAGCTGTGGTCTGTGGATCCTTTATACTCAAAACTTCTGTAGAGATAAGCTGTTCTCTATTTTCGCACATTCTCATGTATTTGGTATTTTTACAGCTCTTCAGTTGCCATTACTAAAATAGGCGATTTTTAGTAATATTTCATGTACCTGTTAATGCAGATAGGATGCCTGTTATTTTGGGTGACAAGGATGCAAGTGACACATGGCTAACTACTTCTTCTGCAAAGATGGATGTTCTTAAACCCTACCAAAACTCAGATCTGGTAAGAGCTCTCTAATCATGGTTTCCAGATTCACTTTCTTCTTCTTGGCCTTGGCACCTATTATTATGAAAACTAAAGTTTTTAAAGTTCTAGAGATATTTTTTTTTAATTTTATTCTATATATTTTGCTTGTATATAAGGTTTGTCAATTGCATTTACTTTCTTAATTCCATTAAATAAGATGGGTTTGAAAAATACAATATTTTTGTTAGTTATGAAAAAATCTGAAAATTAAACTCTAAAGTATGATGCTTCTCAATACTCATGGTCTCATTTTTCACGTTTTAGAAATTTGCAAAAATGTAGATTACTGTGAAAAACATGAGGCCAGGTTTAAGAATATATTTTGTTAATGTATAAAGAGAATATGATTTAACGCAAATTTGCATATCTTAGGTGTGGTACCCAGTAACGCCTGCTATGGGCAAGACATCTTTTGACGGACCAGAGTGCATTAAAGAGGTGCTATTTCTTGGCTACGTTCATGGCAATATCATGTTCATAATGTTGCTCACATTTTAAACCTTTCATTGCATAAATCATACTTGAGTGTGATTAACTTCTACGTTTCCTTTGTGAGACCAGTCCTAATCGTTTGTAGAGCAAACTGGCAGATACAACTGAAGCACGAAGAAAAAAGCACCATCTCCAAGTTTTTCCAAAGGAGGGAAATTAAAAGAGAAGAATTGAACTCTCAAATCGAGACAGATGTACCAAAAGGCGTGAAGGAGGAAACTGAAAGCGAAGAGAAGTTGGAAATTGCACCCAGCTTCCAAATGTGTGACAAAGACTTGAAACCTCGTGTCTCCACAAGTACACACAAGGAAGAACCAAAGAGGGATCGTGTAGAAACCTCTTTGGATGAAGATGAAAGCGAAAAAATGCAACAGAGCCCTTCAAGGAAGAAGCCTACTCTTAAGAGTGCTGACAGAAAACAACAGCCAACACTTCTTTCCTACTTCGGCAAAAAGTAGTTCGCCAGTGTACGTAAACTTTCTTGCTTTTGTCGTGTTTATACAACCGTTTTGGTTTTTAGGTGATCTCTTGCAGGGAAATTGTGACACAAATGCATCCCATTTTGTTAGGATAAAGTGTTTGTAGAAGTGTAGGGAAAATTGTGTCAACAAATCCAGTCTATTTTGTTTGTTCAGGGCGTTCAACATACTTCAAACTGCAATCTTTTTTAATGGTTGATACGAGATTGCAGTTTTGGTTTGGTGGCAGTTCTGTGAAATAGTATTGTAGTTACTTCAGATAACAAGTGGTGACTTGATTTTGTTGCCTTTGCATTTATTTAGGTTATAATAGTCGTTTGATGGGGCAGCAGTTAGGAGTAGGGGTGAGCAAATCTTGGTTTGGTTAGATAACCAATTCAAAACTAAACCAAATTTTAAGAAATATAAGGACCAAAACCAAATCAAATTATGTTTAATTTGGTTCAAACCAAACAAAATTAATTCAATTTGGTTTTGGTTCGATCCGTTTACAATTGATTTCAAATTTTTCAATGACTTGAAATAAAAATAACTTGTTATTTCAATGACATAAGTTGTCAGCTAATGAAAACATTTGTCAAATTTATATGCTCCACTCTTTTGTCAATGTTCGATAAATCACATAAGTAAATAGGTTGTTATTCCACTTAGCTTATATATAATGTTTGTCACTGTAATTGTATGTAATGAACTTGGAATAATAAGTTCTTCAAGAATACTATTGGACTGATTTTATAAATAACTTTAAGAGTCGTAAATTCTAATTTGAAAAATATATATATTAAACTTTCAAAGTTTATTAACCAGTTTGGTTTTGGTTTTGGTTTGGATTTCGATTTTGATTCGGTTTTGTTCTTACACACCCCTAGTTAGGACTTAGGAGGCATTCAGCATCATCACATAAGAAACTTAACATCCACATCTCAATCTGCCAACATAAAAACAAGACCCAAAGGTGGAATCTGATTTCCATTCTCATCAATTGGTATAAACCTATGTACAACCCTCAAAAAAGTTTTTACAATTCTACCTCCCCCGGCCATTATAAAATGATATAATTTCTGTATCAACCCGTAAAATGCGGCAAGCTCACTTGGATATAAACTACGAAAACTAACTATTTTCTACAACATGAACAGCTTCTCACAAAATTATGTCCGCATCCCAACACTAATGTATAGTAGCGCGTCTTCCTTCAACATGGCTTTCAAATTGTTAGGGACAACACAAAACAACAGGGTAAAATCCAAATTTGCTCCAAGGGTTGTAGGAGAATATCAACTTTACTTTCATTATACAAAATGGTTCAATATAACCACAACAGTAACTATAATGATTAGCAAAACACTGGAGAATAAGAACAAAATAAAAGTAAAACACTGAAGAACAAGAACAACAGTAACGTCAAAATATTCAGTGTATAATAAATAAAACCGAATCTCACAAGCTATCTAAAATTTATATATCGGAACCAGATATAATCAATTGCAGTATTACATACACAAAACCACTAAACTCAAAAGCTAAGAAGTAACATAAAATTCGAAATATTATTGCTTTCTTCAATAAAATAGCCTCAAAATCATTGACCTTCCATAATCTCTAAAACGTAACTTTGCCATTCTGGAGAATACTAGCAACAACGCCTAAAATGGCGAAAGCCAGAAGTGGACTCACATCAAGAGTACCAAAAACGGGAGGAATAATATTCCTAAACAAGCTCAAGAAAGGATCACACAGATCCCTAATAGCCGACAATGGCTGGCGATCCCAGGGAGCATTAGGGAACCAACTAAGCAAAACCCTAACCATCAAAACTCCACTGTATATATGAAGCCATCTAGCTAAACCGGCCGCCACCACCGTCAAAGGAGTATTTAAGAAACCGATCGACTGGCTCTTAGCGGCTGCAAAGAAAAGCGGCCCTGCAGAGTTAACTAAATTGCTTCTTAAGGCGCGAATTGCAGACAATTGAGCGGGAGTAGGTAAAAACGAACTGCCGACCAATTTCTGAATTGAATTCAGAAACAGCCGTGAGAGGGAGAATGCTAGGGTTGCGACAGTGGCCACAGTCCGAGTTGAACCAGTGAGAATTGATTGTGACTCGTTTGGAGGAGAGAGAACAGGGGATCGTGAATCGTGAGAGGATAACGACACCGGAACCCTAGCCTGAGATTTCTTGGCGGCGATAACGAAAGGAAGAGGTGTTTTAAGGGCGTTAAGAGGAAGAAAGGTG
>CATIWQ010864670.1:0-18283 GCA_949673415.1 Euphorbia schlechtendalii | reverse complement strand
ACAGACGTTTTTTATGGGAAAAGATAAAAGTTAGTTATAACAAAAATCTAAACTTAATTAATGGTAAAAACAAAAATATTATTCCATTGTTGTAAAAGGAAAAATATTTTATCTAAAAAGGGTATATGCTTTAATTTCTCAAGGAATTTTCTGACATTCACCAATTTTCAACATTGTTTTGCCATCTGCAACGTCAGCAAAAGTAATTAATCATAGATCGACATGTTGCATCTTGTGCACCTTCTCTCAACAATATTGCTTAAAGAAAAGAGTCTTTGACGTGACATATACTAATGAATTAATCTCATGCCTCAACGTTCGAAATTGTTGTCTCTAAATGTTTACAAATTTGTTTTAAACAAATAGATTTCAAAGCTATGAAGAGAAGAGATTTTGAGAGCTAAGTCAAGATGAGAAGTTTACGACGACTACTTCCAGAATCTACATCTATAAATAGAGCCCGAAGTAGACGTTTACAACTTGGTGAATCACCTTGAATTTCTAAAGAGTTGAACCATTGTCAAAGCAATCACAACCTTTGAAATTCATAATCAAGTAATCTAAAGTAAACAATAAATTTCCAATCTGTTTGTAATATAGAGAAATCAATTAGGCTTATATTCTAGCTAAGGTGTTCATTTGTAAAGGAACCAATGATTTATAAGTTGGGTTCCTTTGTGTGAAATTTTTCAAAATCAAATTTGTGTGAGTCAGTTTGAGAAGGTTACTCAAATTGAGCAAATGGTAGTTAGCTTGGAAGGTACTTGCTATAATTTCCTTTTACCCCCCTGTCAAAGGCTCCTCTACCTAGTTAAAGGAAAGAAAACTAGTGGATTTAAACTCGAAAAAGGTATCCGCAGACTGGAGGTAGGCTACGAGCCGAACTAGGATAAAATCAAGGTGTTCTCTATCTTTAACTTATCTTTTATATTTAACAACTTGCGCTCATATATCATCTTTATCTCTCTGTTTTTATAAGCTTGAAAACCATCCTAAGCTGAGTAGGATTTTACTCAGCACAGTTTACGAACAAACTAAGGTCAGCTCAAGCTAAGTGGTTTGGTTTTAACTAGTTTAACACTCAGCATATTTAACTTAGCATACATTAAATTAACTTGGCCAAAAAAATTTACATTCTAAAAGAACAAGTTAAATAAATATTCACCCCCCTTTGGTCGATTATATAAGCTAAGTGGATGAACAAGTGGTATTACAGCAGTTGCTTAACTTAAAAATTCACAATTCTTGAGTACAAAGATCCAATAGCTTACAATACTCCCTCTTATATTCCTGGTCATGGGCAGACGACACTCCTTAAAGAAGGAATGCCTGTAACCAGACCTCCACTATTTGATGGCCAACATCACTCAGTTTGGAAAAAGTCGCATGAAGAATTTTATCCAATTGCTAAGCATGCAAGTATGGCTAGTCATTGAATTAGGACCTTGAATTCCTACTATTTTGAGGAATGGGGAACGTGTTCCTATCGATCTAGAGGATTATAATGATGTTGACCTAAATCTTCTAAAAGAGAATGCAGTAGCCATTAATTACTTACATTGTACGTTAGACTTGTCTGAGTTTAACAAGGTATTTGGATGTGAGATTACACATGAGATATGGAGGAAGCTTGAACTCACCTATGAGGGGACTGACAAAGTCAAGGAGACCAAGATCAATTTGATGTTCCAGGAATATGAGACATTCCAGATGAGCGTCGACGAGGGTATTAAATCTATGAATACTAGGTTAGTTAACATCATTAACAAACATAAAAGATTAGGGAAGAACTTCATAAAGGAAGAGATGGTGAAGAAGATTTTGAGAAGTCTCACCAATGAGTGAAATGCCAAGAAGAGCACGATCGAGGAAGCTTATGATTCAAAGACCTATAGCTATGATTAGCTAATAGGCACATTGGTGACTCAGGAAATGTCCTTGAGATAATATGATGATGACTCAAAGAAAAGCAAGGGGAAGGAGAAGGAGAGAAGAGTAATTATGCTCAAAGCTGATTAATCCGACGAATGCTCAAAAGAAGATTCGGATGAACAAATGGCACTGTTGACTAGAATGTTCAAGCGCTTTATGAAGAATGATAAGAGATTCAATACGAAGAAGTTTCCTAGCAAAAAGAAGCCAACTCAGCACAAAAGAGAAGTCGAGGAAGGACAAAAGAAAGAATATAGCAAAAACAACAAGTGTTTTGGTTGTGGAGAGAAGGGTCATATCCAATCGTTTGGCATTAAAGCCAAGAAGGATAAATTCAAGAAGAAATTTAGCAAGAAGAACAAGGCCTTTACTGCCATGTGGAGCGACTTTGAAGAATCTTCATCATTAGATGAAGAAATAAATGATAATGCCAATTTCTACTTGATGACGATTGATGGAGAAAGAGGTGAAAGCTCAACTTCAACCTCAAATGGAAACAATTACGCTGCTAACTCAAATGCTGAGAGAAATAAAGGTAAAAGCCCCCAAGCTAAGTTACATATTAAAATCTCTTTGTCAATTGAAGAATTCACTTAGGTTCTCTTTGATGTGATGAAATTGACAAGTAAGTCAGGATTGGACATCAAAGAACTAGTGAGAAGGTGTGAGGATTTGGAAGACATTATTGCTTCCTTATCCCTTGATATCCTCTTTCTTCAAGAAAAAGTTAAGTATTGTGATGGGCATCACAACAAACTCACTAATTAATCAGATTCTTTGATAGCTGATTTAATAGTTTTGAAAGAAGAAAGGGTTCCTCCTCCAACCAATAGCTCAGGTTTGAGTAACCAAACTCGTAACTCTAAAAAGGAAACGAAAGCTTTCAAAAAAGGACAGCGAGCTAACCTAAATAAAAAATGGCTTGTGGATTTTATGGGAAGGCTGGACATGCTACTGTTTTATTTAGGCATAAAAATGGTTACTATGATGAGTATGACTGGAGTAATTTAAGCACTGCTAACTAGGGAGGACCCAACCCAAAGGCATGTATACCTAAAAAGACTTTATTGTGTTATACATGAGCCTGAGATCTACTAATAGCATTGGAATGTGGTATTTGGATAGCGGTTTCTTGAGCCATATGACTGGAGATGAGAAGAAGTTCATCTCATTGGAGCTTAAAAGAAATAGGAGTGTCAACTTTGTAGATAACCTAAAAGACAAGATCATTGGAAGGGACATTGCAGGTGTTTTTCCTTCAATCAAAGAGGTATCTCTAGTCAAAGGACTGAAGTTCAACTTGCTTAACATAACACAACTTTGTGACAAAGGTAAAAAAGTTACGTTTGACTCAGCAGGTTGCTCGGTTATTGATTGTATGATTGATTCTACTATATACTCTTTGCTCCTAGAGTTAATAATGTATACATGATTGACTTATCCTCTAGTTCCACTAATTTTTGTTCTATTTCTAAGGAGGAAAGTTTATGGCTTTGGCATAGAAGGTCGGGTCATATAAGAATGTGTTTATCAAAACTTCTCAAAAAGTCACTTATGTCTTATAAGTAACTTTTTTAAAAAGTAAGTCTGACTTACTTTTAACTTCTGTCTTATTTTTAACTTTTAAGTTAAAAAAAGCTCTTAGAAACACTTCATTGTCTGGCTGTATAAGTTAAAATCTCCTTAAAAGACACTTTTAAGTTAAAAGTTGAAAAGGAGAAGTTTTGAGAAACACCCCCTAAATATTAACATTTTGTCCTAATTAGCAAAAAAACAATTAGTTGTGGGTTTACCTAGTATCAGGTTCGAGAAAGATAAGCTTTTCTTAGCTTGTCAACTTGGTAAGCAGGCTAGAAAGTCATTTAGATCAATTAACAACATAGTAACTAAGAGACTATTCGAGCTCTTACACCTGCACCTTTTTGGCCATGTTCAACCTATGAGTATGGGCGGAAAGAGATTTCCTTGGTTGTAGTTGATGACTTCACGAGATTCACATGGGTTATCTTGTTGAGTAGCAAAGATGAAACCTTTAAATCTTTTGTCAAACTCAATAACCAGATAATGAATGAACTAGGAATTAAAATATGTAGAATCTGGAGTGATCTGGACATGAATTCGAGAATTTCCATTTCGAAGAATTCTGTTCAATGTAGGGTATTGACCACAACTTTTCTACTCCCTATACGCCTCAACAAAATGGGGTTGTAAAACGGAAGAATAGAACCATAGTTAAGATGGCTCAATCCATGATGAGTGATAACAATCTACCAAAATATTTTTTGGGGAGAAGATGTTAACACAGCTTGTTATATCCTTAATTGAGTTTTAATTCACCCAATTTCGGAGAAAACACCCTATGAGCTTTAACGAGGGCGCAAGCCTAAGATTGATCATCTCAAATAATTTGGATGTGGGTGCTTCTTTTTTAATACCAAGGAGCATCCAGGTAAGTTTGATATGAAAGTTGATGAAGGTATCTTTTTAGGTTACTCAACTAACAATAGGGCATATAGAATATATGTCATAAGAATCAGTCTTTTGGAAGAGTCTTTGCATGTAGATTTTGATGAAACTAACAATGCAGGTAGACATCCCTCTGATGTTGATAAAGAACGAGTAAACCAAGTAGAAAATCAACTCAACATGCTACTCTTTGTGCTTCTAATCCAGCACAAGAGCAAGAAACTGAGGAAGTACTTAAAGTTGATGAAGATCTTTCAATCAATTTCAATGAAGAAGATTAAGCTCAGCCTCAACAACCCAGTGTAGAGAAACCTATTGCAGATCTGAGTCTTCTAAGAGATATTAGAACTCATCGTAATCACCAAATTGGGAGCATTGTTGATGATGTTCATAATCTAGTTACGACGCAAGGTCAGCTTAGCAGAATGATGAGCCACCCAGCTTCCATCTCATTGATTGAATCCATGAAGTTTGAAGATGTTGAAGGAGATGACTACGGGATGTTCACGATGCAAGAAGAACTAGACCAATTCAAGCGTATTGATATTTGGGATCTAGTTCCTAAGCCCAAAGAAAAATCAATCATCGGTATAAAATGGGTTTTCAAGAACAAGCTTGATGAAGATGTCGTGGTTGTAAAAAACAAGGCCGGGCTTGTTGCTTAAGGCTACAATCAACAAGAAGGGGTCAATTACGACGAGACCTATGCACCGGTAGCAAGGCTTGAAGCAATTAGGATTCTATGTGCTTTTGCATCCCATATGAATTTCAAACTGTTTCAGATGGATGTGAAAAACGCTTTCCTAAATGGCTTCATTCAAGATGAATTTTATGTGCACTAGCCTCTTGGATTTGAAAATGCCAAAATCCAGAACGGGTCTACATATTGAAGAAAGTTGTGTATGGATTGAAGCAAACACCCTGTGCTTGATATGAGAGGCTAATCAACTAACTACTCAGCAAAGGCTAAGAAAGAGGAAAAACGGATACACCTTTACTTATCAAGCGAATATTATTATTAGCTGGGGTCTAATTCACATATAAATTTAAATAAAAAGATACAATAAGATACAATTTTTAATATATATTATTTTAGATAAAATTAAAATTAAATCTAACTAATTATTGCGAATACCTTCCTTTTATTAAACAGTAAAATTATGCCCCAAACCCCAAACAGATCTCTTCCACTCCAATTATTTTAAACTCTTTCCTTTGCTGCCATAACGAATCGCATTATTCTTCAAATGGCTCCGATTCCGTCGGAGAACGGCGTCGACGAGCGGGGACAGGACGAAGAAGAAGAGGAGGAGCAAGGAGAGGAGGAAGATGAGGAGGAAGAAGAAGAGCCCAGGCTTAAGTATCAGAGAATGGGAGGTAGCGCACCAACCTTACTATCCAATGATGCTGCGTATTGTATTGCTGTTGCTGAACGTATGATCGCTCTTGGAACACTGGATGGAATTGTCCACATCCTTGATTTCCTTGGTAATCAGATCAGTCATGATCAATTGAGCTGTGATATTTTGAATTGAAGCTTGTTTGATTCAATTTGGATTGGGATTGATCTCTTAAGATAGTTAAAGCTCGTGTTTAGGGAATTTTAGTCTAATTGACCTATGATATAACTCAAATTCATATCAGTGTAGTTATTGAGTTCAATTATTAGAATCTTGTTTATTATGTCTACGGTATAAATACGTTATGAATTTGTCCGAGTTGTTATGTTATGTGGAAATATGAATTGGTTTTCTGTTATTAATTCTGTTATCGTTCTGTTATTTGTTATCTGGAAGTGGAACTGTCTACTAAATGGCTATATAAGCCATTGCTACTGATATACTATGCATGAATATAGATGTTGAATGAATAGTTTCTACTTCTCTCTCTAAAAATTCTGTTTCTCTTTCTCCCTCTTAATTTTTTTATAGCCGGTTTGATACTAGAGTTCCAATTTAGACTATTTAGTTTAGGGAACTTTTTGAGCTCAATGATATATATTTTTTCTTCAATTGAACACATAGCACGAATTAGATAGGATTAAGTGAAAACGAAACCATTTCTCGGTAATCAAGATTCGGTGGAGCTTCTAATGACATTGATGTTGTATTGGTGATACTAACCAATTGGGTACTGGATTGAACTCCAATTTAGAGCAACTTTTTCCATTGGATTTATATTTTTGTCAAATGTGCACATTGCACGAATTCGACTTTGCCTTAATTCAGGGGAAGGAGTTGTAAATCTCATGACCATGCAAACCCCTCTCCCATAAAGGAGGTACCAAGTAAAGTAACATGATGCCTATTGCGTATTTGATTTTTACAAATTTAGTAGTACATAAAAAAGTAAGCTTGTTCTTTTACCATCATACCATCAGAAATCCATGTTGGAACTTATAACACATTCATTTCTTTTCAATTTTTATGGTTATTCTCGATATACTTTCGGCATAAAATTGTTTTACTTTCTATCAATCAATCAATCATACCCTTGCTATTATTATTATTACCACTGTTGTTTTGTTGTCTTTGTTTATTTGTGGGAGGAAGACGAGGAGGATTGATAGGTACAGTCTGTCTCAGACAGTCATACCTATGAGCCACATTGTAGTCGAGGAATTAAATCTGTATCATGGTTGAGGATGAATTATTTCTGTTTGATGAATAGAACAGATTGTTTGAAGCGTGCTACGGAATTCTTCGTTTTCAGGTTAAGGAATTTTCTGCTCATACTGCTGCTGTCAATGACCTCAGCTTTGATATGGAAGATGAATTTATAGGAAGTTGTTCAGATGATGGATCTGTTGTAATACATAGCCTTTTCACAGATGAAAATATGAAGTTTGATTATCATCGTCCAATGAAGGCCGTTTCCTTGGACCCTGAATATTCAAGAAAAGCTTCCCGACGATTTGTTGTTGGTGGTTTAGCTGGTCATTTGTATTTAAATTCAAAGAAACGGCTGGGCTATCGAGACCAGGTTTGTATTAGTATGCTAACTTTTGAGAATTGATACCTTAATAATTGTAAATTTCCTAATTAAAGCTCTGTATCATCTTACAAGTAACTGATTTCTTAGGTTTTACACTCCGGTGAAGGTCCAATACATGCTGTAAAATGGAGAATCAGTCTCATTGCTTGGGCCAATGATGCTGGTGTGAAAATTTATGATGCTGCCAATGATCAGCATATAACATTCATTGAAAGACCACGAGGAAGTCCACGTCCTGAGCTTTTGCTTCCTCATTTGGTTTGGCAGGTTAGTAAAGGCATACTTACTTTGGAAACCAAACAACTTGAACCTTTTTTTGTTTCATTATTTTCATTTGTTTGTTTTTCTGTTGAATGCATTGGCATCATGAACTTGTTATCCAACTTATGTTCTATATTTTAATTCCTTTCTATTACATTCAGGATGATTCTCTCTTGGTAATCGGTTGGGGAACATCTGTTAAAATTGCATCAATAAGAGCAAATGAGCATAAAGGAACCAATGGGTCATATGGGAACCTTCCAGTGGCAAGTATGAACAAGGTGGATATAGTGGCATCTTTTCAAACCAGATATTATATTTCAGGAATTGCTCCTTTTGGTGATTCTTTGGTTGTTCTATCTTATATTCCTGGGGAAGAAGATAGAGAGAAGGAATTTAGCAGCAATATTCCATCCAGACAGGTATTTTTGTAATTGCCATGTAGAAAATCCATCTTTTTGATATTTGACCTAGTATCTCTTTGTTGCTGATTTGATTGAAAAACTACAATGCAAAATCATCTATTTTTTGGGGTTTCTCCTAGTTATGAGATTTATGGTGACTGATATGAGATTATTTGTAATGATAGATATTTCTACATATGATAAAGAATTAGTACAGTACTTAAAGGGTTTTATGGGCTGGCTGGCATTATTTTGTTGTCATCATTCGATCTTGTTTTCCAACATCTGCTTTTTGCTTCATTTTTTGTTCTTGAAGTGTTGGGTAACTGAAGCACCGATGGCCAACTTTGGACCCCCTCCTTTTCTCCAGCTAGTTTATCAGTCAATGCTGGTTACTTCAGCTCTGCTTTACTTATTGTGAAAGCATGTTAGCAAGATAAATGAATTTTTCCATTATTTCTGTGTAATATAAATAAACTTTTCCATTGTTGCTTTTTGACAATGAAGTGGAATCAGTATTTTTGGTATGGAGTAGCCTCCTTTAGTAGATAAAATGCATAAAAGTTATTGTCAAATACTAGAGAGCTACAATGGCTGCTAATTCTTCTTCCTTTTTTGAGCAGGGTAATGCACAGAGACCCGAAGTACGTATGATTACGTGGAATAATGATGAACTTGCAACAGATGCCTTGCCTGTTCATGGGCTTGAGCATTACAAAGCAAAGGATTATTCCCTTGCTCATTCTCCTTTCGCAGGTTAATGTGTTTCCATTTCAAGTAGGTAGTTTTTGTTTGTTGGTGGATATACGGTTAAATAGTTGCCATCTATTTTGGTGTGAATATAGGTAGCAGTTATGCTGGTGGTCAGTGGGCTGCTGGTGATGAACCATTGTATTATATTGTATCACCAAAGGATGTTGTTATTGCAAAACCAAGGCAAGAACAGATTGTTTCTTAGATTTAGCTTTAGAGGGGTTCATTTCTTTCATTTGAGACAAATTTAGAGTGGCTGGTTCATAAAAATGAGTCTTTTAGGGATGCTGAAGATCATATTACATGGCTTTTACTACATGGTTGGCATGAAAAAGCTCTAGCAGCAGTTGAAGCAGGTCAGGGTCGTAGTGAACTCCTTGACGAGGTATTCCATTTTTCCTTATTTTATAACACATTTATACTTTTTTTGTCTGATGATAATTTCATACTAATTTAATTTATTTCTTAGTAGTGCACAGTGCCAGTGGACACATTGATGGGCGTATAATGTTAACTTGATTAAAATGCCTCAGTTTATTGTTTTGGAATAGTGCCTATAAGGTATGCCTCAACTATTTCAAATTTTGGTCTAAGGTCATAGTTTGATTCCATAACCTCACTGTAGGTAATTTGCTGAAAAAATTGATGGTTTTGACTTGGCATGTTATGTGTTTGGAGAATGATTACAATTGCGAAATTGTTCTTTTTCTGACTGAATTGAATAGTGAATTGATACTTTTGATCCTTTAGACTGGTCAATATTGAGAGGGGAGTTGATTTTCCATGTAATTGTTGAAAGACTTAATATATGTAATTAGTGTCTAGCTTGTGTTGCTGCACCAGTGATTGGCACTAAGATTGTTGTATTGGGAAAGTGAGATATTCTTGCTTTATCAATAACTTATAAGATGAATGAAATGGCTTATATATGTTGTCTATTTCCAGTTTCTTCCTCTTACTTGGACAAATTTACATCCTTATTTTGCTTTAATTGAGTGTGCAAAGCTGCTGTGTTCCAGGGATGCTTATGCTATTAGTTTGCCCTTGGTGCAAATATAAGCCCTTCTTTATTGTTAATTTTTTTAGTAAAATTTATTATTCTGTAGGAATATAATTGATAATATCGTACATCTCAACTTCTTAGACCTTCCACAGTTCAACTTTCTGTCAGTCTTAAACTTGATTTTCTGTTTTCCCCAGTAATCTTTTGAGATTCTATGTTTTTTTCAGTCTACATATAGCTTGATTGGTTTTGTTTGTTTGATCAGGTGGGCTCTAGATATCTTCATCATTTAATTGTGGAAAGGAAATATGCTGAAGCTGCATCTTTGTGTCCAAAATTGTTACAAGGATCTGCATCAGCATGGGAGAGGTAAGAAATAGAAAAATCTAAATATTCCCACACCACATCCCTTGATTAGTGATTTCCTTTTCTGTAGGTGGGTTTTTCATTTTGCTCATCTTCGCCAACTTCCTGTTTTGATTCCATACATTCCAACGGAAAATCCAAGACTGCGTGATACTGCTTATGAGGTTGACTGAGATTTATGCATTCCCGATTTTCCTTCATCGATTTACTACCTCGTAAATAAAGGCATTTCCTTGTTTTCTATGACAGGTTCCTCTTGTCGCATTGGCGACAAGTCCATCTTTTCATAAGGATTTATTGTCAACTGTTAAGACTTGGCCACCTCAGATTTATTCTGCATTACCTGTCATATCTGCTATAGAACCTCAACTAAATACCTCTTCTATGACTGATGCACTCAAAGAGGTCAGGAATTTTCTAATGTGATTAGAAACTTGAAATTTCAACTTCTATCCCTTTATTTGCAGCTTTTTTTTAATTAGGCATTGGCTGAGTTGTACGTTATTGATGAGCAATATGAGAAAGCTTGTTCACTTTATGCTGATGTAAGTTCTTTGTAACATACTTATGCTCTTGTTATATTCTCAAAGACAACTCCACAAATTTATATCTGCGCATATGGGAAGTACATTGCTACATGAATTCAACTCTTCTGACATGATCATGTTGGCTGTTTGTTTTCTCCAGCTTATGAAGCCAGATTTATTCGATTTTGTAGAAAAACACAATTTGCATGATGCAATCCGCGAGAAGGTAGATGACTACAAAATGTGTCAAAATGACGGTTCTTTCACTTTCTATATAGTTTTTTCTATTCTCTCTTCCCCATCCAAAGCTACCTGTAAAAGAGGAAAAACTGAACTGTTTGCATACATTTGTTCATATTCGTATTTTGCCTTTTTCCAGGTTCAACTGATGATGCTTGATTGCAAGCGTGCAGTTCCTCTATTAATTCAAATCAAGGACTTAATACCACCAGCTGAAGTTGTTTCACAACTTCTGGCTGCCAAAAACAAATGTGATTCAAGATATTTCTTGCATTTATATCTTCACTCATTAATTGAGGCAAGCCCACACGCTGGAAGGGAATTTCATGATGTGCAGGTATGGAGAACGCTGGTAGTGAGTTACTGTTTTATATCTTCATTGTAATTTCTGTTCCTGAAAAATTTGTTTTCCTTGTAAATAGTAATTTTCAATAATTTGAGGGTCATTGTGAAGAGCTTGTGAACGGGTGATAAATTTTTTTAAAATTTCATGACTTCTTTTTATGTCATCATCTGATTCCGAATGTTGTGTTTTTGATGCTACATATTGGATGCACCCTAGGAAGCACGGAAACTCCTATATACTAACATTTCCCCGTTTCCATTTCACCTCGGAAACCTGATTCCGGTAGGCGTTTCCATACAGCGCCTAAAGCACCCTTTCCGGTAGGCGTTTCCATTCGTGCTACCTAGGACGCACCCTTTTGTCAATCTAGTGTAATTGCTTCATCATTACAGCTAATCTGGTCAATATGTGCATCATGCTGTGCAAAGTTGTTTATTGTCAGCATGGATTGTCTGTTACTGGCTTACTGGTAGTTATATTATGAGATAAATTAGAGCATGAATATGTACCAACGAAAGTGAAAGAATATAATGCTTCTAATCAACCTTGGATGTTTGGTTGATGGGATGTGATCCAGTTGTATAATCCATAGTAGTCAAGGCGCTAGGCTCACCCATGGCGACAGAGGTCATGGAGCCTAGGCGCAATGCGCTTGAACTTAAAAAATTATAAAATAAAAAGTTTTTCACATAAAGAAATTTCATGATTCAAAGTTTATAATAATTATCTTAATTCCTATCAATATCTGAAAAGCAAAAATTATCAATCGTCATAATCTTCAATAAGATTAACATATGCCCCATCTTGATTGGTGTAGAAACGGCTAGACAACTCAGGAAAAATGATCGAAGTAGAGGCAGATTGATTGGAGAGTGCAGGAAGTTTAAAAAGAAAAAGAAAAACAGATTATGAAGAACATGAGAATCGACGTTTTCTATGTTTTTAAAGTTATTGTGATTCATAATTAGGTTTATTTTGTTTATAATTTATATAGTTGAGGAAATGGCTAATCAAGCTTGATAAATTAGAGTTTTAAGAGGATTAAAATACTAATTAGGAACATTAGTGAAGGCAGTTTTTAGGATTTAGAGTTTTAAAAGCAGTAAATCTATTTAGGAAAGTCATAATTTCAGCGCCTTAACCGCCTTATGCACCTGGATGGCGCCAGGCGCCTTACACACACAGGCGCGTGCCTCACTTACATACAGCGCCTAGCATGAGTTAAGTGCTGGGGCTAGCGCCCTAAGCCCCAGCACCTCAGGCGTGCCTTTGACTACACCATTACCAATCAACTTTAGTATCTGGCTTAACTCATTGCATAATAAAATGATTTCACCTCACAATTTTTGCCAACCTGAAGACCATTATCTATGTTGTATCCAAAGCACTTTTTTTTGCATGTCTTGGTCAAGCTGTGTTCCAGCTGTCTATAACATAGCAATTTCTAGGAGATAGTAGAAGCTTTTTCTTAAAAATTTAATCTTAAACCTTGCGTTGTATTGCTTAAAATGGTTGAAATTTTCTTTTCTTTTCTTTTTTCTTTTTTTCATATTGCCTGCTTAAATCATAAAATGGCTCACACTGCCTCTTATATATGGCTTTATCTGTACTTTACCATGTTGAATGGTTTTGCTATCCTGATTTATAAACCTTTCGCTCAGTTTTTATCTCTGCTACTCGCAACTTATTTTTCTATCATTTAATTCTGAATTTCTGTTTCTAAATGTCTACTCTGCTTCAACTTCTTTGTAAGCTTCTAAAAATGACAAGGATTTTTAATTGTTCTTGTAAGCACCATATGATGCGATAAGACTGAAAGAATAATTTTAAGTTAATATTCTTTATTTTTTTAACCGAATCATAAAAATATACTCTTACTATCCCCCCCTCATTTGAGTTTTACTCTTGGCTGTTGAATCTAGTTACAGGTGATGCCTTGTGCTGGTGCAGGCTGGCTAAAATGATAAATATCTAACTTTGATCTTTCTTTTTAATTTTTTTGGGACAGTTAGAGCTTTATGCAGATTATGATCCAAAAATGCTTCTTCCTTTTCTTCGAAGTAGCCAACATTATACCCTTGAGAAGGTTTGAACAATTAATTTCTTTTTGTGACTTCAGTAAATGAATGGTAATTTCTGTTCTGACTGTATGCGTCGACCCATTGAACCAAATCTCAGGCTTATGACATTTGTGTCAAAAGAGATCTTTTAAGGGAACAAGTGTTGATTCTTGGAAGAATGGGAAATGCAAAAAAGGCTTTAGCTGTCATCATTAACAAATTAGGACATATTGAAGAGGTCTTTCTCTTTTTTTTTTTCAAGTTGTTCAATGAAGGTCATTGTTGTCTCGGCAATGAATTTGTCTGATTGCTTATAAACATGCAGGGTGTAGAATTTGTGACTATGCAGCACGATGATGAACTTTGGGAGGAATTGATTAGGCAGTGTCTTAATAAACCTGAAATGGTGGGGGTGTTGCTAGAGCATACTGTTGGGAATCTTTATCCTTTGTACATTGTGAATATGGTCCAATGTCCTGCATGTCAATTTCAGGCTCAGGGATCGTCTAGTCAAGATCATCACCGACTACAGAACCGAAACATCTCTCAGACACGGGTGTAACGACATCCTTAAGGTACCAAGCCATATCCACATGCTTTTAACTTGATGAACTGTCATGATCGACCTTATCCACATGTTATCAGTTTCGTCTTATTTTGAAACATGCAGGTCGATTGTGTAAACCTATTGGTCAAGTACTACAAAGAAGCAAGACGGGCCGTTTACTTAAGCAGTGAAGGAGACAGACAATTAAAACGGGACGGAGCCAGTAATTCTGAAGCACCCGAACGATCTCTAAGCACTAGGATGGAAGTGAAGTCGAAAACTAGAGGAGATGCGAGATGTTGCACGTGTTTCGATCCCTTGTCCATACAGAATGTGTCGGTAATTGTGTTCTACTGCTGTCATGCTTATCACATGACTTGTCTATCGGATTCAATGCACGGCGTAAGCCATAAAAGTAGCAAAGACACTTTCCAAGTACATGAGTTTGGATATGGGTATGAAGATGACGAGGACAGTGAAGACGACAAATATGGTCGTTTACGATGTATTTTGTGCACTACTGCTGCTAGTTGAGATCTCGCTTTGTTTTTTTGTGTCTCTTTTTTCTAACCCATCTTCGATTCGGCCTTTATTTTCTTTTTTGTGTTCATATATCATAGATAGTTGTTGTATTGTAGTTACATCATAATTTATAGCAAGCCAAGTATTTTTAGCTGTTTTATGGGGAAGCTGAAAATGGCTAGTTTTCGGAGTTTGTGATAATTGTCGTATGGGAAGAATGTGGAGGAAAGCTGTAGTCTATAATTAATTACTAATAAGTGTGACAGCTTAGCTTAATTTATGAAGCTTGAGCTGATATTCCTTTGTGATTAATCAAGCAAATACCATTGACAGTTCTCTTTATTCTCATTTCGCCTGATTAAGTGATTATAATTTTCAGTTCAGTTAAAGCAGTTAACTTTTATAGAGAGGCATAACGTGTTATAATTATGGATTTTATGATTCATTTAGGCGCCTAATAGAATGATACATGCTTAGAACAGTTTTTTCTTTGTCACATGCGCGAGGAGAAGTAAGCTTAGCTGGAATTCAAGCAGTTAACTACAGTGGTTCAAGTTGTTAATTCTGTTAAGTGGTGATAGTAGAATAAATACTGTGATTGTTGTACTGTAAGTATCGTAGTATCAGGTTTTCATTCAATTACAAATAGTTACGGCTGTCATTTAGCCAAGCGGCAATTCTGTTACAAGCAATTATAACTAGCTGCTATATAAACAAAATGTACAATGTAATCAATCAATCAATCAATGAATAAACAAATTCTCATTTCTCATTTCTCTCCTCTCCTCTTTCTCTTCTATCCACTCTCGATCTACTTCTTCTTCTCCATTAGATCGCACTTTAACAATGGTATCAAATACCTTGATTCTCGCACCTGCATAGTTTATGGAAAATAAAAAAGTTGAGGTTACGAAGAAGGCAGCAATGGAACTACTGGAAGAAAGAATTCAAGAAAATTTTGCAAGAATTGAAGAAACTGCTAATCAATTGAGTTCTCTGCAAGCTCAAATGTTAGAGTTGCATCATGATCATCAGCGGAGTATAGATTCAGTCAAGGCTGATATCATAGCTTCACGGAAACATTTGGAGGATTTGATTAGAAGTACATTACCTTCTACTTTGCAGAATCCGTAGAATTTTTCTCCACAATCACCAAATGGATCTCTTTTAGGTCCTTTTGCACGAGCAATAGGTATCAACTCTCATTGTGAAACTAGAGATCTTGTACCCACCAAGCTGTTGCCCAAGTGTAAGCTTCCTAGGTTTGATGGTTTTGATGTTGAAACCCGAATTAGAAAATGATGGAAATTTTTCTAGAATTTTGAGATTGTAGAGGGAAAAATAGGTGGATCTAACAACACTGTATCAGCAAGGGAAGGTTGAGAAGTGGTTCAAAAACTAGATTTCCAGTCATACAAGGGCTAGTTTGGAAATTTTTCTGGAGGAAATTGGAAAAAGGTTCCAAGAAGTGGAGATTGTTGATGTTGTTCAGCAGCTCAACCAATTAAGGCAAATCTCAATAGTGGCTGTTTATTAAGTGCACTTTGAGGATGTCAAGTTTAGGGTGGAAAAGAAGCACGCTGCAAATGATGAAGGATTTTAAATTTCTACATTCATAGTAGGATTGAAGCTTGAGATAAGATCTGGAGTAAGAACACAACCTGTGACAGATCTTTACATTACACAGCTTGTTACAGATTTTTACACTGCAATCAGATCAGTCAAACATCAAGAGCAATACTTGCTCGATGTGTTGGAATCCTTCAAGCCTAAAACAAAATATAAATCATATTCTAGCCAAAACCAAAAATCTTGGATCCTAGACACCCAAACTAAACCAGTCAACTTTTTTCCAACTAAACCATCAGACCCTAAACCAAACCCCCTTCTTTTAAATACTCAAACCAAAAGAATTCATGGCATGTGTTGGAAATATGGAGATAAAAATTTTCCAGGCCACCAATGCCCTATTACATTTACAACCAAAAAGCTTAATGCAATTCAGGTGGAGGAGTTTTGTAATGCAGATGTAGAAATTGAGGAGGAAGGGGACTTTTGTGAAGTTCTGCAGGAAGGAATAGAAGATGACCATATTTCATTATCTGTGAATGCCTTAGATGGGGGTTTATTAGACACAACCTTTAAGATTAATGGTATGCTAAAAACGAAACCTGTTATGATTCTCATAGATAGTGGTAGTACCCACAACTTTATAGATATCAAGCTAGTGGAGGAAATCAAGTTGCCCTTGGAGTCTATCAAACCTGTATCAGTAATAGTAGCAGATGGCAGACAATTAGAGGTAAAAGATAGATGTAGTGACTAGCCATGGTCAATGAGTGGAGCTAAACTTCAGTTCAATATGGAAATTTTGGAATTGGGGACTATGATATCATTTTAGGGATTGACTGGATGAGGAAGCATTCACTAGTTACATTTGACTATGACAAGAACTGGCTACTAATTCACCAAGGGGAAAAATTGATAGAGTTGAAAGGTATATCAGGGGATGTCACTCTGAAATTGATGTCTAAAAAATCACTAAACAAGTTAGTGAGTAAAGGATGGAAGGGAGCCAAGTCTTCTTTACTTGTTATGACAGTAGTGAAGGAAGTAGAGGAGGTCCCTGTTGAATCGTTGCTATTAAAAAAATCTGTTCCTGCACCCATACAACCTTTACTTCACAAATATAATCACTTGTTTCAACCACCCAAAACCTTGCCCCCTACCCAAAGCCATGACCACCAAATTCCCCTGAAAAGTGGCATTGATCCTATTAATGTCAGGCCTTATAAATATTCCCCTTATCAAAAGAATGAAATTGAGAAACTGGTAGCATAAATGTTGGAAGATGGAGTAATTAGGAAGAGTAACAGTCCATTTGCTTCTCCTGTTTTGTTAGTAATAAAAAAGGAAGGGACATGGAGGTTCTATATTGATTATAGGGAGCTTAACAAAGCTACAAATAAAGACAAGTTCCCTATTCCTGTGATTCAGGTGTTGATTGATGAACTCAAGGGAGAAATAGTGTACTCTAAGTTGGATTTGAGGGCTAGATATCACCAAATTCGTATGGCACATCAAAACATTCTAAAATCTACATTCAGAATCTGTCATGGTCATTATGAATTTTTGGTCATACCACTTGGGTTGAAAAATTTCCTACCACATTTCAATCCCTTATGAATTCCATTTTCAGCCTTACTTAAGGAAATTTATTTTGGTTTTCTTTGATGACATCCTGATTTATAGCCCTAGCATTGAAATCATTACTAAAATTTGGAACTAGTCTTTCAATTGTGCCATAAGAACCAATTGTATATTAAGGCTTACAAATGTGATTTTGCTGTGTAATCTGTCACTTATCTAGGACACGTCTTATTTAAAGAAGGTGTGGCAACAAATCCTTCTAAGATTAAAGCTATGCTTGATTGGCCCCTGCCTAAGTCAATCAAATGGCTACGAGGACTTCTAGGTTTAACTAGATATTATAGTAGATTTGTGAAAGGCTATGGTCAGGTTAGCAGACCATTGACTAAGATGTTGAAGAAAGATCAGTTCACTTGGATAACAGAAGGAATTGCAACATTTAATCAACTAAAGGTACCGATGTCAGAGGCCCCTGTACTTGCCTTACCTGATATTGATGTTCCTTTTATGATTGAATGTGATGTAAGTGGAACTGGTATGGGAGCAATGTTAATGCAGCATGGAAGGCCGATTTGTTACTTAGCAAAAGGTTTTAGTGCCAGGATTCAGAAACTTTCAGCATATGAAAGGGAGTTGCTTGCCATCATTCATGCTTGTACAAGTTGGAGGCACTATTGGGAAGGGAAGGCCTTCATAATTAAAACAGATCATG
>CATIWQ010864627.1:0-34792 GCA_949673415.1 Euphorbia schlechtendalii | reverse complement strand
AGAACTAAAATACCGAATCAAGAGGGGAAAGTGAAGCAAAACATTCATCCCAAACAGGATGTATATTGTTTTTCTCACAACCACGAAGTATGTTTTGTTCTGGTTTTGTTGGACTTGAAACAGCCATATATTCTCTCTTTTGTTGATTAGTAATTCTATGCCACTTTTGGTATAATTATGTAACCTGTGATGCTATATTTATACTGTTTTAAATGTCCCAGCCATGCTTAGGTGGTATTTTGAGAGTCGCCGCCTAACTACGCCTAGCGCCTAAACCCTGCCGACTAGCCCCTATGTCCGCCTAGGCCCCGATTAATCCCCGCCTTGGCCCGTATACCAAATTGATGTTGCTAATAGGTCAACATCTCCTTATATATGATAAGGTGTAGGCTACGGTGATTTTGTTATTAACAAAATACACATTACTTTATCTCTTATCACCTTTTTTAAACCTCCAGAGGAACAATGTGTTCCTCCATCGGAAAAAGATTAGGGTTGTTGAAAATTTTGGGGTGCTCGTACCATCTAGATTGATGCGAGACACTTACCTACAAAACACCCGCTCCTCTTTTAATAAGAAAAGCGTATCACAAATCGTGAACTGCACAAGTGTTACAATATTCAATTACAAGGAAGCTAGCAATTTTCCCGGATTAACAAAGATATCCGAGGTCGTAAAAGAAATACAACGCTTGTTACAATAAATGATAAACCAACACAAGTGAATGCTTTTAGAGAAGATGTTCTCCTGATCCAAGATGCCCTTAAAGACAAAGCAGTTTCTTTTCTTCCAAAGTACAAGTGATAACAAACCAAAAGGAGGTCCCGAAGTCGCTGCTCGAGCCTTGCTGAAAGAAACTTCGCCACACATCCAAAAAATTCAGCAATGACGGCAGAAATGGAGTTGGGTAGTTCATCCAAGACAAAAAATCTGCATAACATGAGTGCTTTTGTAGAAATGCAACAAGATGTGATCCATGCTCTTGGTTTCGCTGCAAAAAGGGCAAGTTGCGTCCACAATAGAGTTACAACCGCGGGAGAGGAGGAACGGATGGGTTGGCAGCCGACTGTGAAATACAAGCCAAACGAAGAATTTTATTTTTTGGTAAGAGACATGCGCTCCAAATGATGCTGAAGTCAAGAGCTGGTTTAGGCCATCTAGGTGTGTTGTAAAACTCGACGCAAAAAGAGGCTGCAAAGAACTTATGGTTGCTGCCAAAACCCCAAGTCATCTTGTCCTTAGAATTGCAAAAATGTGGCAGCCTAGAACTGTTGGAGGTGGGCTGCTGAAGAGGTTGAACCGCCTTCTATTGGAAAATCCTACTGCAGGAGACCCGGGTTTGTACTTGAAATCCAGGACAAAGGTGCCCACAACGTTCATGAAAAGAACGATCAACCGCCATCAACTGCCAAATGAAAAGACACCTTTTGGAAGTCAACCAATCATGAAAAGGTGCCTATCCATTGTGGATAAGATTAAAGCTTCTCAACAAATCACAATGAAGTGATGCAATCTTTCGTCAATGGACATAACTCTTCATATGGATAGACGCAACCTTTCAAACTCTATAAATAGTTCTCCAAACTCATCAATTTTGTGGACAACAAGGAGGGTGTGTATTGAGTGCATGTTATTGAGTGGTGTTGTGTGTAGATAGAGAGAAAAATTATTTAGTTTTCGCTACGTTCTTAAGTGTTAGCGAGAAAATGTATAAGTGATTCGAATCCTTATTTCAATCACTAGATTTCTCTACATATTGGAGCGATTGTTGTATAAGTGAAATTGCAAATCACTTATCAATAAAAGTTTTCGTTCTTCAACATTCGTTTATTCGATATTCACAAAGAATAGCATCCTAGCGGAGGTTATGTACGAGTCGAGATCGAATTCAAAGCAGGCGCAGGAATTGCGGGAATTGACGACTCCCATTAAAGAGTGGATACGGTTTGATCAACTTTAGCTTTCACTTGCATACCTTACAACTATACTTTGCTTTCTACTTATACTCTCTATTTTGAAGTTTATGATATGTCTATGTGTAATATGTGTATTTCGTGTTGAGTCTTTTATATTAATCAAGTTATATGCTTTTGAGTTAACTTTAAGAGTAGTTTCGGGGTTAACGAGATTGTGTATAATCACTGGATCTGTGATTATAACGTTGTTTATTGAGCCAACATTTTTGGAATGGTAACTTGCTAAATGTGGCTATGTGAGAGCTACCCGTACTGAGCATAGTAATATTATTATCCAGGTTTATATAATCATCTTAATTCATTTGCACTAGATTTAGAAAAGTCACTTCATGTGTTGCTCTGTGGTGAATAATTGAATATCGAAGTGTCTAGAACCAAGTTTGTTTTTTTTTAATAAGATTAGGGCCAGGAAGAAAGAAGCAAGGGTGACATTAGTCCCTCAGTGAAAGCATCACTTACGGCCCACACTCGAAGGCAGGCTAAGGAGCTAACACCATGGGGGGACCCGCCCTTCCTCACTACTAACAACCCCCTAAAGATTTATTAAAATAAAAAAGAAAAGCGTTACAAAAAGTTGAAGGAGAAAGAAAATGAAAAGAAAAGCAAAATAGAAACAAAGCTAAAAACTAATTGAAGCGAAACATGCTTCGCCCACTCAAATCATGAGCAAAAAATGAAGAAGTAAATCCGCAACACCATTGCCTTCTCGGTAAATATGACTCGCCACCAAATTCATATGGCTTAAACGAAGAATGCACTCTTTCAAAGAATTGCGAAGGCACCAAGGGACATCCATACTTCTTGATTTGAAATGTGCAACAACATAGGTGGAATCACTCTCCAACCAAAGGTTAGTCCAGCCCCTGGAGAAAGCTATCTCAATCCCATACATAGGAGCCCTTAATTCTACAATAAAGGCAAAGGAGATACCAATTGGAAAGGTAAAACAAATTTTTGCCTGACCTAAATGATCTCTGATAAGTCCTCCACATCCCGACAGTCCCGGTGCTCCAAATGAGGAAGCGTCGGTGTTGACTTTCAGCCAATTAAGAGGAGGCAGCAACCAACAAACAGAAATAATTCTAGGGGTAGTAGGAAGTCTCGGCGTTAGAGAAAGTTCTGACAGAATATTCTGTTCAACCAAGAAGTTCCAAACCAAACCAAGGCCAAATTTGTCTGTTCTCCTAAGAATTGTCCAAAGTTGGCGCAAACAAAGATGGATATTAGGCTGGAAATTATTAAAGACTGCATTACACCTAGTGGTCCAAATAATCCAAACCACATTAACCAGGGCCGAGTTCCATAAGATATTTATTTGTGAACTAAAATGGTGCAACAGGGTTGAGGAAAAAACCGTAACCAAATCGGAACTCACATCAAAAGAACAACCAAAAAGAGACATAACACTTTTCCAAAGTTGATTAGAAAAAGGACAGCCCACGAAGAGATGAATCCGAGTTTCACAATTATTACGGCATAACGAATAAACCGAAATAATGTTAAAACCTCTCCGCGCTAGCACATCATGAGTGGAGATGTATCCCGTGATAGCTTTCCAACAAATAATCGAATGCAACAGAGTAATGGTCAAGTGCCAAATACGTTTAAATATATCCCTGCTTTCAGTCAAAGGATTGAGCTAAAAATAATATCTTTGATGACCTTGCATGTTTTCTTTGCTATACTTGTTCGTAGGGAAAATCTATATACTTTTATTTTCTCTAATCTTTCATACATTTATCTATTCATCCATCATTCCAATCCTCCAAACTAAAATCAAATCTATTTTATTTTCTTTATTTCGTTTCTCTTATTGATCTTTAGAGCTGGTCCTTCCCTGTAGGATCGATATCTTTTAAAACTACATCGTAACTGTATACTTGGAATGGTCACCATTTTTCTACTTAGATAAGCGGTATTGACAACATCTGTTTGTATTTTGAACTTTTATCTTATCGGTAGAAAAGTGGGGAACAAGGTTTTTGACTTTATTTCAGAATATAACCCCTCAGAGTCATTAGAGTCGAAACCTTGCGACTAAGTTTTTTGCGCTGTTACTGGGGAAGGTAAGTGCATTCTAGAGATTAATTGCTGGAGATATGGTATTCATACTAATTATATCTATTTATTTCATTTTCTATACAATACAATTTTCTAATCTTAGACGTGAAAAGATTATGAAATAATCATCTTGGAGGTGAGACATCATAATATTTTATCTTAATTCTTGACAAATAGAAGATTTTCTTCTATTTTTCCTATTCGCGTTCACGACATTCGTTCTCGTGAATTCGTAATTAAAACTTTTTGTTTCTAAAATTCTATTAGTCACGTTTGTGACATATACTCGCGATCGCGACCTGTGCTATAACTGTAGCAGTTGAGCAGTTATTCGATAGTTTCCACTACCTTCTATAAATTGATGCATGACTATTCATCATTTACTCACTTCTGCAATCTGAATTCTTCTTTTCCAATTGCAAACTATTCCAAATCTGGAATTCCTTTATTCCTTTCGAAATTTTCTTTCTTAAAAATTGTTATACCAAACAAATCAAGTCTAGTTCCACCAATGAATCTTCAAGAATGGTACGAGGCGCCATTCCCAATCCATTCAAGAGAAGAGGGAGACCATTTTGAGATAATTCGAGATTCTGAGTTCAAAAGTTCCTATACTATTCATTAGAATAGTTTCATTCATCTTGGGATTTATGATAGAGTTATGTATTACTTAAGAATACTAAACTTTGTCATTTACTCGAACATGACTCTGGGGAACAGTGTGAACAATTCCATGGAAATTTTGGTCACACTAGCATGGAGGAACGATAGGCAGAACTATTTAGTCTATCGACACCATGGGAAAGAATACAAACTGATAATGAAGGGCTTTGGATAAGTACTTGGGATTTTCGAGGGAGTGTTTCTACAAAATGCTTCCTGGCTGGGATCCTGTACCAACCTAGAATTGCTTGACTGGCCAAACAAAGTTAAAAAAAGAATCTGCCTACAGCTGGTGGATTCGTGATCTTAGTTTGCTTGCATTACGCTTTTATTTGAGTGGTGGACTGTTTGGCAAGTCTAATTTCAATCTTGTCATTCTTGAAGAATTATTTGTGATAGAAGCAATTTGGAATGACACACTTGTTGACATTTCGGGGAAAATGATGGAGACATTGATGTCTGCTGCTCAAAATCCCAAACTTACAGAATACGGGTGTCGAACTATAGCGAATCTGTTGGGCCAGATTGGGAGAATGCCCTAGCGACGACATGATTCCGGAGTTAACAACGAAAGTCTTTTTCGAGCATAATTTCCTTGTAAGGTGCATTGGAGAAGAGAGAATAACCTATGAATGGAGATCATGGGATGAAAGGGTAGAAGCAGATAGAGAGAGAGAAAGGGAAAATGCGTAGGAAGAAGAGCGTAAAGTTTCCAACCTCCGCGGAAGGTTGAATGACCTTACGGAAGGACAAATTTCATTCCGTTGGAAATTCGAGGACATTCGTACCTTAATGATTGATGTTGAGCAAGATATAAGGGAATCTTACTACAAGATTAACCAAATGACAGAATCGCTACCCTCTAATTAAATTTCATCTTTTCGTGTAGATTTAGGAGTTTGTTCAGTTTAGTTGTGTTTTATTTAGTTGTTTGTTTATTTATGTGTTTGTTTGTGTTTCATTGTTAGTTTGTAAATATTTGTTAAATATGAAATGAAAATTTGAACAACAAGACATTGATGTTCAGTACATAAACTCTAAATGAAAATACGTTGAAATAGCTCTACCTCTTGTTTGTAGATTTTAAACTTATTAAGAGCTTCATTCTTTGCATGCAATAGATAAACATAGCAATATCTGGATGCATCATCAATAAAAGTAATAACATACATTTCATTTCCTATCGAAGGTGTAGAGTGAAAATCACACAAGTCACTATGTATTAAATCTAATAAATTAGTCACTCGATTAACATTCTTAAACGGTTTTTTGGTTATCTTTGTCAACATACAAGTTTTACGTTTCTCACGATTTAAAATAATGGAAGGTATAATGCTCATTTTAGACATATCTTTTAATCCTTTATCATGTAAATATCCTAGTCTAGCATGCCATAATTTTGATTTGTTCATAATTTCACCATCACTAGAAGAAAGCATAAAAGAAGATTGATCACCAAAAGAAACTTTAATATTCAACATAAACATACCATTACGTAGATAGGTTGATTATTTGAAGAATTCTATTCTACATCATTCTGTAGGTTTGCATTATATATATAATTAGGGTTATTACATACAAATTACAATAGTGCCCACATATATATTTACACATAATTACATAATTATGATTATATAACTATCATCCCCCCGCAAGTTGAGCTGGGGCGGTAGTCATAGCCAACTTGTCTCGTAGAATAGCAAACCGAGAGTGTGATAGTGTCTTGGTGAAAATATCCGCGACATGGTCTTCCGTAGAAATGTAGCGAACAATAAGTTGTTTGTTTGAGACACGTTCACGAACAAAATGGAAATCTAGCTCCAGGAGCTTAGTCCGGTTATGAAATACCGGATTCACAGTTCGGTATGTGGCGCTCAAGTTGTCACACCATAGGGGTGGAGTCGCGGTCAATGGAAAGCGAATATCTGTAAGAAGTAGTCCGAGCCAAGCCAATTCGGATGTGGCTGTCGTGAGTGCTCTATACTCGGCCTCAGTAGATGAACGTGATACGACCTTTTATTTTCGAGCCGCCCAAGAAATTAAGTTTATCCCATGGTAAACCGCAAAACCAGAGACTGAGCGACGATCATCAGGGTCTCCTTCCCAATCCAAGTCAGAAAAGGCACTGAGTGCGACAATAGGTTGCCGTGTGAACCGAAGGCCATGAGATGAAGTAGATTGAATGTAACGAAGAATCCGCTTCAATGCTTGCCAATGATGTTCGGTTGGGCTATGCATGAATTGAGCTACTTTGTGCACTGAGAAGGCCAGATCCAGTCGAGTAATCGTTAAATACTGGAGTCCTCCCACTAAACTCTGATATAGTGTAACATCCGAGAATGGCGTACCACACCTAGCTTGAAGTCTCGTGGCTGGACTGGCAGGCGTGGAAACACCTTTAGAGTTGAACATATTTGCTCTCTTTAGAAGATCTTGAGCATATTTGTGTTGGTTGAGAACCAAATCACCATCCCTTCTGATTAGTTCGATGCCAAGGAAATATTTAGCCGGGCTTAAGTTTTTGATTGCAAAGCATGATTGTAAGAACCGAATTAAATTGGATTCAACCTTCGGATCATTGCTAGCAATTAAAATGTCATCCACATATATGAGGCAAAATAGAATTACCGAACCATTGTGCCAATGATACAAAGAGACGTCGGCTTTAGATGTCAAGAAGCCGAACTCCACAAGAACAGAAGTGAGCCGCTTGTGCCACATGCGTGGTGATTGTTTGAGCCCATAAATTGATTTATGAAGACAGCAAATAAAGGAAGCCGGATCCTTGTCAATAAAGCCAACCGGTTGGGTCATAAAGACCAGCTCATCAAGATCACCATGTAGGAAGGTATTTGAGACATCTAGGTGAGTTAGAGTCCAGCAAAAAGAAATAGCGAGCGACATAAGTAACCGTATAATCGCGGGTTTTACCACAGGACTGAATGTGTCATGATAATCCAGACCGAGTCTTTGATGGAAACCCTTTGCCACCAAGCGAACTTTGTACCTCTCAATGCTTCCATTTGGATTTAATTTTGTCTTATACACCCACTTGCAGCCGACTACATTCTTGGTTTGAGAGGAAGGAACCAATTCCCAAGTAGCATTTACAATTAAAGCATTGTACTCGTCATTCATTGCTTGTCTCCAACAATTGTATTTGGAGGCCTCTGTGTAGCAGGTAGGTGCCGAAGGGACTAGCTCGGTATTGTAGGATTTTGGTTTGGGTTTGGGTAGAGAGCTGGAGGCTTGGTGGGTTTGCATTGTTTTTTGTGGTGGGGGAGGTTTAGGTGGGCTCGCTTGTTTAGGGGTTTTGCACGGCTTGCATGGCTTATATTGGCTTAGGTCAACAGCTAAAGGTATAGCTGGGGCTGAAGCTGTATATAAAGGCTGGTGGATAGGAGAGGAATTAGTTTGAGATGGGTGAGGCTCAACAGATGGGGTGGAAGGTGGTGTGAAAAGTATCTCGGTAGGGGGCTGGTTTGGTGGTGGAGTTGTCTCGGTAGGAGAATTTTTTGTAGGTGGGCTGGGTTCGGCAAGGGGCTGTGGTGGAGAAATGTTTTACGGGTGGAAAGTGAGCACTGGAAGATTGACCGGATGAGGTTGAGACAGAGGAGCAACTACCGTACTCAATTCGGTAAATGGGAACACCTGTTCATCAAAGACAACGTGACGTGAGACAAAAAATTTCGAAGAAACGGGATCATAGCAACGATATCCTTTTTTATTCTTGCTATATCCCATAAAAATGCACTTACGAGAGCGATAATTGAGTTCATGAGAGTTGTAGGGACGTAACCACGGATAACAAAGACAACCAAATACCCGTAACATTCTGTAGTCAGGAGCGGTACTAAATAGTTTGCGAAAAGGAGATACATGTGAGAAAGAAGGGACAAGCATATGGTTGATAAGATAGGTAGCAGTATCAAAGGCATAAGTCCAAAATTTCATGGGCAAATTTGCACGATGGAAAAGTGCCAAACCTGTTTCAATAATATGGCAGTGTTTTCTTTCAGCCGACCCATTCTATTCAGGGGTATGAGGACATGTCATGCGATGGTGTATTCCATGTTCAGTAAAATACTTTCGCATGGTAATGTACTCACCACCCCCATTAGATTGGAAAATTTTAATAGGTTGGCCAAAGAATTTTTCAACAACGGAACGAAATTTAATGAATGTACTGAGAACCTCAGATTTGTATCGCAAGAAATATATCCAACTATATTTACTAAATGAATCATAAAATAGCAAATAATAAGAAAAACCATCAAATGATTCAACTGAAGAGGGTCCCCATAAATCTGAATAAATTAATTCAAGAGGTTCAGACACTATAGACTCAAACAAAGGAAAAGGTAATTAATGACTCTTACTCACAGCGCAATTAGAACAAATGGAGTTAGGAACTCCTTTATTAGACTGAAAATAAATATTCTGACTACGTAAAATATGACTAACTACTAGTTTGGATGGATGGCCAAGACGATCATGCCAGGTTGACAAGGAGGAATGATGACTACGAACGGGAGCACGAACTGCAGATGGGAGTGTATAGAGACCATTTTTATTCTGGCTTTTCAGAATCACCTATTTGGAATTGAGGTCCTTCACAACAAAAAACTTATCAAAAAACTCAACAGAAACATCGTTAGAATTCGTTAGTGCACTGATAGAGATTAAATTAGAATTAGAGTCAGGCACATGCAGAACATTCGACAAACGTAATGACTTAGGCGAAGCTGAAATAAATGATGACCCTATATGTTTAATTTGGAGTGAAGAACCATTACCTAGAGTGACTTCTTCGGGACAGGAATATTTAGAATGGAGACTCAGGTGGCCCAGATCCGAAGTGAGATGATGAGTTACTCCACTGTCCATTAGCCATGGTGCGTCGGTTTGGTTGGTGGAGGTATAGTGGGCAGCGGGTGAGGATTTGCGATAAGTATTTTGTTTCAGTGTAGGGCAATCCCAAGCTAGGTGGCTGAACCCTTGGCAATTGTGACAACGAAACATCGAGACATCAAGGGGAGCTTGAGTGGACTGTCGGCCAGGCCTGGGACCTGCCAAATAGGATTGACCCGATTGGTATTGGGGCTGCCGGTGAGTCACACTTGTATAAAAGAACTACCAAGATTGGCCCCTTCCACGGCCTCTGCCTCGGCTACCCCCGGATTGAGCTTTAGTGTAATGGGTGGCTAGACTATTTATATCCTCAGAGATCAATTTCTCACGTTGCAAGTGGCATTCCTCGGTTAGTAAGATTCCCAGGAGATCGTTAAAACTAATTGAACGAGAAGCAAGAGACCGATATATGTTACGGAGTGGGCCTTGGAGACCATCCAAAGCTACGTCTACAAGATCATCATCTGAGATCAGATTCGAAAGTGATGCAAGGCGATCGGATATCAATAGAGTGAATTTGGTTCTTCAATTCCCGGATTTGTGCTTTTGAACCAACGGCATATGAGGCTTCTAATTTTGTCCAGGCCTCACGAGCTGTACGAGACCCGACAACTAGTGGATGTAATTTGGGAGAAATCGAGGCGTAGAGCCATGACATCACTTGTTTATCTTGCTTGTACCAAGTGATATATTCAGGATTTGGTTGAGCATCGTCAATAGTTTCAGCAGAGGCTATTTTCGAGCCATCAATATGGGAGTCTAACCCACAACCAGCAATCATAGTTTCCATAATACGAAGTTTGTTGAGTCAAGTTTAATCGGAACCTGATGGGAGATGGAGGGGGCGGTGGCGCCTTGAGGTATTGCGGTTGTTGTAACAATAGCATTAGAATTGTTTGCTACAGTGGACATGCAGTCGATGATCAGAGGGCTGACAATACGGCTGAGATTTGAGCAGGATCGGTGAGTGGCGGTGAAGCCTAGTTTGGCGGCTGATACCAAGATAGGTTGATTATTTGAAGAATTCTATTCTGCATCATTCTGCAGGTTTGCATTATATATATATATATATATATATATATATATATATATATATATATATATATATATATACTTAGGGTTATTACATACAAATTACAATAGTTCCCACATATATATTTACACATAATTTCATAATAATGATTATATAACTATCATACATAAGTATCCAAATCCTACAAAAGATCATGTTTCGACAAGATATACTTGTCACTTTTATACACTTGTTTGTACCCACAATTATTTAATACAACATTAGACAACAAATTCTTTTGAATCCTAGGAACATACAATACGTTACTTAAACATATAGATATTCCAGAAGCAAAGACAATAGCCACTTTTCCATGTCCATTGATTGATTCAGTCGCAACATTTCCCATCTTAAATATAGATCCATCTTTGATTAGTTGAAAATCTTTAAACCGACGAAGATCCTTACAAATATGGCTTGTTAATCCTGAATCAATCCACCAAGCAACATCATGATCCAGCACATAAAATGCGTCAGATATTAAAGACACATAATTCTGATTAGAATTATAATTTAACATTGAAAATTGACCATGCTTTTCTAGATCCTTAGATCCACCCGAACCAGAATTGTTCTTTCCTTTACCAACTCGACAATCCTTCTTGAAATGACCAAGTTTGCCACACTTCCAACATGCCACTTTAGGCTTCTTGTAAGAGAACTCATTGTTGTTTCCTTTAAACTTACATTTACTACATTTGTCACTGTTTGGATTCTTAGAAAATCTAACTTCTTCAACCATATTTACATAAACAATACCAACTTGGTTCTTGCTCTTAGGATTATTCTCAATCTCTTGAGCCCTTAAGGATTCTTCGATCCTAAGATGAATGTGAAGTTGAACTAGAGTCAACTCTTATTTATTATGTTTCAATGTATGGTTGAAATCTCTCTAAGATGGTTGTAGTTTGTCATACTAAAAATAGAAATGGATTCATCCATCTTCATGACATGTTGAACAAGTTGCCCCAGAATTCTTAACAATTCATCATATTGTTCCATGATAGGCCTAGTATCAACCATTCTATAATTGATGAAATTACTAGCCAGAAAATTCTTGCTAGAAGCATCCTCTGCCATATACTTTGATTCAAGAGAATCTCATAATTCTTTTATAGATTCAAAATTTTGATAAATATAGAAGAGGGAATCAGATATACCATTTAAATGTGACTAGACAGATGTAATCATCAGTCTCCCATTTGTAGCGCTTCCTTGTCTGCTCCACAGTTTCATTCTCTACAAATTCTAGCATGGTAGTGCTCACAACATAGACCACTTTCAGTGTTGTCAACAGAAAATACATCTTCTGCCATCTTCGAAAATCTTGACCCTCAAACTTGTACAGTTTTGCAAATTTAGTGGACATATCCTTAATAGTTTCACTATTCAACATCTTCAGAAAAAATAAATTTCAATTTTTGTTGGTAAATCGTGGATATCTTGGATGAATATGAAGTCCTGAATATCACAGTCAGATTGAAATTTATTTGGTCTGTTCACCAAACTTTCAATCGGATAAAATCAGAAATTATGTCAAGAACTAGAATTTGATGTTCGTTGTGAAAAACAATTGAGTTTTTCTATGTATTTTTTTCTAGTTTCATTTGGTGAAATAAATAACCAAAATGTCAACAGACACACTGTTTTGGGTAGCAACCATGTTTAAAAGACATGTTTTTGGATTTCAATTGTGTCCAATAGACACACTGTTAAAGTCCAAAATTCATTTGTCTGATGAATTTTTCAAAGGATACATATGTTCAGCTCAACCCCCAGCCCGGGGCGCTGTTACAAGACCTTGTCGAGGGGTGCTGCCCCTCAACCCCGCCATGGGCTGCCGCCCCTTGGACCCCGTACTGGGGGCGCTACCCTCGGACCCTTCAAATCGTAACAGTACCCGAATAAGTGTGCACTCCACACTCTCCTCGACTTGTGCGATGAAATGTTACGATCGCACTTGTCAAAGACTAGTCTATCCAATTACACTAAAAATAATAACATTCTTCTCGATCTCTTCAAGCACAATCCTGTAAAAAAGCTTCGTATATTCTGGTAGTCCATCACCAGTTTCCATAGTCATCCTATTTTTTTTGTACACGGATAAGTAAATTGATAATTTGTTGTGTTAATTGACTCCCAATTTTACTTAAAACCACCATTATCATTTACCATTTTGCGCTTGGTAATAAAACAAAAACTTGTTTTTATGCCTAAGCATTATAAGGCAAAACTCCCAATCCACTGGCCATGCCTTTGAAAAAATGCCTTCCCCAGTGCTCAAGAATTTTGGCAAAAATCTCTACCTAAATAGAGAAGATAATGGGAAATCTCGAATGCAATGCTAATGTGTTTATAACTAGCACTCCTACTATTCAAAGGCACCCTAGGTAGGGGTGTGCATTCGGTCGAAACCGAACCTAACCTAATTAACCGAAAATCAAATGAGGAAAATATTGTTAACCGAATCAAATCAAATAAGAATCAAAACCGAATTAATCAAACCGAAATAAATTATTCGGTTTGGTTAAAAACTGAACCAAACCGAAATTTTAAATTAATTAACAAAATTTTCAAATTCTAACACTTAAAATACAAAATGCACATCCAATACAAGTATTGCAATGAATTAAATAGCTTAATAGAGACACATAAATGAATAAGAGTGCATTTTCGAGAAAGGAATAAGGGTGTGATATTAAAATAAAATTTAATTATATGGTTTTATATATTTCAGGTTGGTTCGGTTATTACAATTTTTTCTACACAAAAACCGAACCGAATTGTATAATCGAAATATTAACATATTACAAATCGAACCGAACCGATTTAAAATAACCGAACTAAATTAATATTTCCGTTTGGTTTGATTCGACAATTCAGTTACCGAATCATTTGCATACCCCTGACCCTAGGTTTGAAATTAATGTGTCTTATCCTAAGTTGACTACCTACATTCTGCCAAACTATTTCCTCAAATCTTGGTATCGACTTAGGCATCTGAGAGTCCCTCCAAGCACCAGCCCAATCCTAATCTTTACTTGATTTACAGGGACCTTCAACCGCATTGACGGAATTTAGTGAAGAATCAGTCTGAAGTTTAGTTCTAATTACATTTTTAATTATGCAATATTTCAAATGTTTTTACGCACCTAAGATCACTCATACAAATTATAAAATACAAACTATCATGTTTACATATTCTATATTTAAAAACTATCGACTCATTGTCAGGATTGCACGTGTTTACATGTGCTATTTTAGAAACTATCGTCTCATTGCAGGGATTGCACATGTTTACATGTGCTATTTTTAGAAACTATCGTCTCATTGTAAGGATTTCACAGGAACTGACAGCAAAATCAATAATAAGCATTTATTTATTTTTGGTATATATTTTATTAAAATTGATGACGATGGATTGGATCCACTTTCTCTTTCCTCGCTTTATTATTTGTTAATTTGATCTCAAATATATTTGACCAATTAAATTATTCATACACCACGAACATTGAAATGTTAACTCAGGAAAAAATATGAATCGGAGTACAAAGAATGAATATTGCAAATGCAGTATCATTGGTAACTCTTGATATAATTCATTATTGAATAGTTTTTGCCAATAAACAAGCTTACAAAATAATTATTATAATATTAATAAAAAATTAAAAGATAATACTTTAAATTTAAATAAAGCAAATCTATCTTAATAAATAAAATAATATCTAATTTATCATTTTTACTTATTTTGTAATTAAATTTCAACACTTCTTCTTAATTCAAAATCTGTAAAAATTAATTTATTGAATATTTGATGGATTTGTTTAATGATGCTCTTGTCACCACCTCAACTTGTTGATGCACTTTCATTTTTACTTTTTGATCTCCTCTCTAATTTGAATGATGCCCTTCTCACCATTCAATATGTTGATGCAATTCTCACCAACTTTTGATTATTGGAGTCCTTCTCTCGAATTGCAATGATGCCCTTCTCCATTCAACATGTTGATGTCCTTCTCATAAATTTTTGAGCTATTGGAACCATTCTCTCTCCATAAGTTTCTTCATGGTGCCTTCTCACCATTGAAAAGTTTTTGTTCCATCTTCAAATGAACACATTCATAGGTTCCTTAAAAATATGACTCTTGATACCACATTTAGCTTTATTTAAAGGAAGAATTATGAATCGAGAATTTGAAGAATGAATATTGCAAATGCAATATCATTTGGCACCTCTTGGCATATTTCATTATTATAGTTTATGCCTATAATAGGCTTGCAAAATAATTATTATAATAGTATTAAAGAAACTGAAAGATAATACTACAAATTTAAATAAAACAAATTTATCTAACAAATAAAATAATATCTAATATACCATTTTTATTGATTTTTTAATCAGATTTCAACATGAAATCTTTAGCGTAAAAAATATAGTTATTGCGAGTTCGCCAAATAAGCCATACTAAATGAACCACTGCATTGTTGGAAATATAACACTGAAAAGAACAATTTTGATCAAATACAAAGAAAATATTAAAAGAACACTTACTCAAATATAACACTACAACTCACTCTTATTTTTCTTCTTTTCTCTCTTAAGAAGTTCTTACTTCTACTTGATGATAAAAAACTAAACAACTCACATATTTATAAGTGAATGATACAACTCCCAACTAACACATTTACTAACCACAACATTCATCTAACCACAACTCCCAACTAAAACAATTAATAGCTAACTTATTTAGTTGAAACCTCCAAATTGGTTGTAATTAATAGCCTCCAAATTAGTTTATATTTTTTTAATCAGATCAAGTTTATAATCCAACACCCCCCTTAAACTTGATCTTGTCATTCCAAGTAGACTTCTTAATCTCATGAAGCTTTTGGTCGTCAGTGGCTTGGTGAATATATCCGCATTCTGATATTGTGTCTTCATGTATCCAATTTGTACTTCGTTTCTCATAACACGCTCTCATATAAAATGATAGTGGATATCAATGTGTTTACTTCGATAATGAAATACAGGATTCTTCGCTAAGGTAATGGCTGACTTGTTGTCAACCTAGACCTTAGTCTATTCTTCTTATATTAAACCTATCTCCTTCAATAAATTTCTAAGCCAAATTGCATGACAAACACGCGAGGTTGCTGCAACGTATTCTGCTGCACAAGTAGACAATGTAACAATTGGCTGCTTCTTTGACATCCATGTGAAAGCAGTATCACCCATGAAGAATAAAAATCCACTAGTGCTTCTTCGATTATCTTTATCTCCACCTCAATCACTATCGCTATAACCAACAAGCTTGTAATCATTAGATAGTGAATATAACAAGCCAAAGTCAATTGTACCTTTCACATATCATAGAATTCTGTTGACAGCTTTGAAGCGGGTGGTAGTGGGTGATTCCATGTAGCGGCTTACTAATCCGACAGCATGAAGAATGTCTGTACTTGTGTAGGTGAGATAGCGTATTCTTCCTACTAGAATTTTGAACAGTGTTGGATCCACACTTTTACCTTCTTCATGCTTACATAGTTTGATCTCGTGCTCCATCAACGTGTTGATCGGCTTACAATTTTCCATCTTGAACTTTTTGAGGATTTCCCTTGTGTATCTCTCTTGTGAGATGAAGATTCCATCATTTTCTTGCTTGACTTTTATTATGAGATAATACGCCATGTATCCCATGTCCGTCATTTCAAATTCCCTTATCATCATTTCCATGAATTCCTTAAACATGCTTGGATTGCTTCTAGTGAAGATCAAATCATCCACGTAGAGGCACACTATCAAAACATCCCCATCTTTGACCTTTGTGTATAAAGCATGTTCGTAGGGACATTTGTTGAAACCATTATCTTGAAAGTACTTGTCAGTTCTGCTATTCCATGCCTTAGGCGCTTGTTTCAATCCATAAAGAGCCTTCTTTAACTTTAACACCTTATCATCATAGCGTTTGACTTCATAACCTGGGGGTTGCTGTATGTAGACCTCTTCTTCAAGTACTCCATTTAGGAAAGCAGATTTTACATCCATTTGATTAATCTTCCATTTATTTTGAGTGGCTAAAGTAATGATGAGCCTAACAGTTTCCAATCGAGCAACTAGAGCGAATACTTCATCATAGTCAATTCCAGCCTTTTGACTATATCCTTTTGCAATGAGCCTCGCCATGCATCTTTCGATATCTTCTTTGGAATTTCTCTTTATCTTGTACACCCATTTGACACCTATCGCCTTGTGTCCTTTGGGAAGTGAAGTGAGTTCCCATGTGCCATTCTTCTCAATTTCTTTGATTTCTTCATCCATTGCATCTCTCCACCTTTTCTCTTGAGCATCTTCTTGGAATGTCATTGGTTCACAATCAGCAAATAGACAAAATAATGTTAAATTGTCTATTTGCTCAATTACTTCATAGAGATCTTTAAGGCTTCTCGAACGACGAAAATCTCTTTCTTTAATCCCATCTGAAGGTGAGGAAGATGATGGAGATGATCCATTTCCATTACTAGGAGAGTTTAGTGGAGTTTTGATATCTTGTTGAAGTTCTCTTGATTTCCCAATTGGTGTGTGCTCATGTTCTTCCGATTCAAAAAAACTAAATTCGCCTTTACGAGAGTCGAAGTTCCATTCTCCTTCTTCATTGAATATTACATCTCTACTTATCACAACCTTCTTTTCATCTGGATTGAATAGCTTGTAGCCTTTTGAGCTTGAGTCATAATCGATGAAGATGAAACTTTTACTTTTATCATCCAGCTTGGTTCGATTCTCATCTGGTATGTGAACATGGGTTGTGCTCCCGAAGACTCGTAGGTAGGAAATTCCAAGCATCCTTCCACTATATGCTTCTTTTAGAGTCTTTCCCCATACACTTCTTGCAGGAGAACGATTTGATAAGTACACCGCACATGCTACTGCTTCTGCCCGAAACTCCATGGGAAGCTTCTTGCTCTTAAGCATACTTCGTGCCATGTTAAGGATTATCCTATTCTTCCTTTCTACCACACCATTTTGTTGGGGGGATCTAGGAACTGTTAAGGGATGATGGATTCCATTTACTTCATAAAACTCGTTGAATTCCTCGGATGTGAATTCTCCCCCTCGATCAGATCTTAAGGATTTGATCTCGAGACCACTTTCATTTTCCACCGCTACTTTGAACTTCTTGAATGCTTTGAATACTTTTGATTTTTGTTTCAAGAAATAAACCCATGTTTTTCTTGAATAATCATCAATGAAGAGAAGGAAGTAACTGTTATTAGCAATAGAACTTTTCTTGATTGGAATGTAGACGTTGATATGGATGAGCTCTAATGCCTTCTTGGCTCTAGAGGTTGACTCATTTGGAAAGCTTTTTCTGAATTACTTCCCTTGTTGACATCTTTCGCACAATTGATTAGGATGATTGATACATGGTAGACCTCTTACCATTTCTTTCTTGGATAACAGCTCCAGTCCTCTAAAGTTGAGATGACAAAATTGAAGATGCCATAGCCATGATGAGTCTTTATAGTAAACCTTTAGACACCTCGCAACATCATTTTGAATGTTCAAAGGAAACATTCTATTCTTTGACATTCGAACTTTGGCGATAAGATATCCATTACCATCACTTATAAACAGACTATAATCTTTCATATGAATATCATAGCCTTTTTCTAATAGTTGGCCCAGACTAAGGATGTTGCATTTCATATTAGGCACATAGTAGACATTTGAAATTAATTGGTGGCTACCATCTTTAGCACGAAAGAGGATGTTACCTATCCCCTTCACGGATATTTTGGTATCTTCTTCTAATGAGACATCACCACTTACTGCTTCATTGAGTTCCACGAACAAGCTTCTTCTTCCACACATGTGATTGCTTGCACCGGTGTCAAGATACCACGTGTTCTCTTGGTGTTCACTGCTATTGTTGTATGCTAGCAGTAATGTTTCTTTCTCCTCGGTCTCTCCTCCACAAAATTTACCTTCTCCTCGACCTTATTGTTTGGAGCTCTACATTCTGAAGCATAGTGTCCAAACTTTTGGCAATTATAGCTTTAGACTTGAGATTTATCATACCTTGCATTTTGATTACCTCTCCCTCGGTCATGAGTGGAGCTTTCTCCGTTCTCATAGTTATTATTGGAATTGTTGTTATTATTAAAACCTCGTTCATGACCATGGCTACCGCCTCATCCACGGCCTCGATGTCTACCTCTGCCTCAGCTTCTTCCCTGTTGGCTTCTACCATTATCATGGCTTTCATTCATATCTTTGAGTTGTATCTTGAGGAGTTGTTTAGTGATCTCTTGTTTCTTCTTTTGTTTTTCTTCATAGGCTTGTAGTGATCCTTGGAGTTCCTCGATCATCATCTCCTCCAAGTCTTTGGTTTCTTCGATCATCACCACAATATGTTCAAATTTGGGATCTAACAATCGAAGTATCTTCTCTATGACCCTCACATCTTCTAACTTCTCATTGTTTCTCTTTAATTGATTAGAGACGTCTGCTACTCTTGAAAAATAATCTGAAATGGACTCGGATGCTTTTATGTGTAAGGATTCAAACTCACTTCTTAGACTTTGGAGATGCACCTTTTTCACTTTTTTAACTCCTTTGTATGATGTTTGCAACTTCTCCCATGCTTGCTTGGCAGATATTGCATTTGAGATCTTCTCAAAACTATCATCATCTAAGGATTGATAGATTAGGAAGAGAACTTTCTTGTCTCTCTTTTGAGAATCCTTCAAACTTGTTGCTTGATTGGGTGTTAGAGTGGCTTCATTTTCTTACTCATTGAAGCCTTTCTCTATGATATCCCAAAAATCATACGCACCGAGAAGAGCCTTTATTTTGATACTCCAATTTTCGTAGTTGTTAGTGTTGAGTGTTAGAACTTGGAACAATGCCACTCCATTCGCCATATTACTCAAATAGCTTCTCTAAGCGTACCCAGACTGGTATGACACTTTCTTAAGTCTGATGCAATAATATGTGCTTTGTAAGTGCTTTTTGATGGATTTCTGTAAGAGATTGTTTTCCCTTGCAATCTGCAGATTTTCTGACGGATTCTGCAACTGATCGATTTCCCTTAAAACCTGAAGATTTTTTGACGGATTCTGCAAGAGATTGTTTTTCCCTTGCAACCTGCAGATTTTCTAACGGATTCAGCTTGGAAATAGCAACAGAATTATATTCCCTTGCAAACTGCAGATTTCTTAGAACTTGATTTTTTTTGCACCCGGAAATGAATTTTTTTCGGAAGTGAAATCAAGCTTTTGAACCTGGCTCTAGTACCGCTTTATTGGGAATATAACACTCAAAAGAACAACTTTGATTAAACACAAAGAAAATATTACAAGAACACTCATTCATATATAACGCAACAACTCACTCTTATTTTTCTTCTTCTCTCTTAAGAAGTTCTTACTTCTACTTGATGATAAACAACTAAACAACTCACCTATTTATAGGTGAATGATACAACTCCCAACTAACACATATTCCTCATTTTTGTTCTTCATTTTTTGCTCATGATTTGAGTGGGAAAAGCATGTTTCGCTTCAATTAGTTTTTAGCTTTGTTTCTGTTATGCTTTTCTTTTCATTTTCCTTTCTCATTCAACTTTTGGTAACGCTTTTCTTTTTTATTTTAGTAAATCTTTAGGGGGGTTGTTAGTAGTGAGGAAGGGCGGGTCCCCCCATGGTGTTAGCTCCTTGGCCTGCCTTCGGGTGTGGGCTGTAAGCGGCACTTTCACTAAGGGACTAATGTCACCCTTGCTTCCTTCTTCCTGGCCCTAATCTTATTCAAAAAAAACTAACACATTTACTAACCACAACATCCATCTAACCACAACTCCCAACTAAAACAATTAATAGCTAACTTATTTAGTTGAATTTAATGACCTACAAGTTTGTTGTTATTAATAACCTCCAAATTTGTTTGGATTTTTTTTAATTAGATCAAGTTTATAATTCAACATGCACTTTTCCAAAGTATCGAAATTTTTTTGACTGAATTGTAGTTTGACTGCTGTTGTAATTACATCAGAGATATTTCCAATACTGTTAAAGATCTTCCAAAGAGGGACTTTATGCTTTCCCACATTGCACTGCTACCTTGCAAACCACAAATAAATGCATGCTATTTTCAGTGTTGAAATGATCAATAAGCCTCTCCTTGTAAGAGTGTCGTGCGTTGTCAGATAACCTAAATAAATTCTCCAACCTGTCAGTCAGTGTGAAGGGGGAAATGATGCATCCCATAGCAGCCTTATATATTAATTCTCAACATGATTTTCCAACAGAGTTTTAGCAAAAAGTTTGATTGAAAAAATTCCAGCACTTCCATGTTTCCAAAGTATATAATCCATGGCGTCCCCAAAAACGTGTAACTACCAAAATTTGGCTTATTAAGCTTTCCAAAAGAGTTGAAAGATTCCTCCAACCTGAATCGAATTGATAACTACTTACAAGTGCAATCATCCTTTGACATTCAATCTGATTTGAATTAAGTTTATCCGTAAACATTGGTTGTATCTATCTCGATAAACTAGAAAATCTATGTTTTAATCACGACATAGATAGCCTTGCAAGAAGTCCATATGCTGAAATTTACTACTACGGAGAAGGAAATGGAGTCGCATATGCTTTGGCTAACTTTGGGAGGATTTCGGATGAACATGTTAGCTGGAATTTCGTTCCTGATTTTTGTAGAAATTTATTTATCTATGATCTGAGTGGCCGAGGCTTGTTTCAGCTTTCACTTAATTTTGTTTTTCCGTTTCCAACTCTATTTTGTTACTCTTACTATTTTTTATTTTTATTTAATAAAGAGAGGTAGGTGTTTTGTAGGCAACCGAGCGCATCAACGTAGTTGGGACGCTCGCCCCGAAATTTTAACCTGCTCTAACCTTTTTTAAAAAAAAAGAAACATGGGATCCCAATAGTAGACATAAATCTCGAATGGAAGAGCACCAAAAACTCATCATTGCAAAGTAGAATAGCTTCGTCCTTTTGGAAAGGTTTGGGGCTGAGTTTAATTGGCATGAATGATAAGACAACTCCAACATTGTGGGTGTTTAAAGCACTTAGCTGTGATTGGGGGACTGATGTATTTTAAACAACGGACCAACTTATTGAGGTTCGCTTGACTAGGAATGCGTTGCTTCTAAATCTCGGTCTAGTCTATAGTAGTACAAGTCCAAATCACCGTTTGGATTTATACAATAACATCCGTTTTGGGGCTGACTCAAGATGAATCTTGTTGGGGGATTTCAATGCTGTTTTGGGAAGCCATAAAAAGTTAGGGAATGCTTCGAATGCGAGTTCATGTTAGAATTTCAGAGATTGCATTGATGATGCTCGATCGATTGATGTCACATCGGTTGGTCCTTTTTACACTTGGACTAATAACAGATCGGGTGTTGACAGAGTGGAGTCACGGTTGGATAGGGCTCTGGTGAGTGCTGATTTTTCAGATTTATGCAATTCTTACAATTGTACGGTTTTGGCCAGACATTGTTCGGATCATCATCCTTTACTTTTTGAGGCAAAATTTGGTGGGGGTAGGATTTCAAGATTCTGCTTCCAATCCATGTGGACTACACATGATTCTCTTCGGGATTTTATCGATAATTTTTGGCACAAGGATCTCCTCTTCACAGCTGCTCATGCTTAAAGTAAAGAGGCTACGTTTGTTGCTTAGGAATTGGAATCGGGATGTCTTTGGAAATATAAATGTTAATGTACAAGATCGCAAGTCTTCTTTGTTGGATATCCAAAATCGTATTTCTTTAAACGGGCTGATTAATGATTTAATATCTAACGAGTTGGTAACCCAATCACGTCTTCAACTTCACATTAAGCAAAGAGAGATTTATTACAAAGAAAAGTCAGGGGTAAGATGGCTCAAAGAGGGGGATGGGAACATGAACTTTTTTCATCGTAAGGTGAAGGTTCGGAGTGCATCTATGGGGATTAACGCTTTGATGGTTAATGATGTGATGATCATGGATGTTGAGCAGATTTCAGCACACATGATTAACTACTACAGCAGCCTTTTCTAGGCGGATCAGTCCACTAATGTAGATATTCGTCTGGTTCAATCGGTGATTCCTCATAGAGTAATGGTGGAGAATAATGAGGTGTTAACATCCATGCCTAGTATGGAGTTGATAAACGAAACTATTTTGATCATGGAGGCTCCTAGTGCTCCTGGTCTGGATGGTTTTACAGGTTTTTTTTCAAAAGTATTAGACATTGTGGGGAAAGATGTCACCCGAGTGGTCTTGGATTTTTTCAGCTCGGGAATGATGTTGCCAGGGTTGAACGTAAGCTTAATGATTCTAATTCCTAAAAAGGATGGTGCGGATAAAGCGGAGGACTTTATGCCGATTGTGATGTCCAACTTTATTTTCAAAGTGATTACGAAGATTATTGCGAAACCGTTTAAATGATATTGCGACAGAGATCATCTCAGAAAATCAATTCGGTTTTCTTAAGGGTAGGCATATTCATGAATGCATCGCTATGGCTTCAGAGGGGATTAACTTTCTTGATTATAAAAGTTTCGGGGGCAACGCGGTGCTGAAAATCAAAATCTGCAAGGCTTTCGATACTCTCGATTGGAACTTCCTTTTTACAGTGCTTGAATCATTCAGGTTTAGTATCACTTTTGTTGGCTAGATTCGAAGTATTTTAAGTTCGACGAGGCTTTCAATTCTCACTCCAATTGGGTAGCGAGGTTTCTTCAAATGCACAAGGGGTGTTCGATAAGGGGATCCCCTCTCCCCTCTTCCCTTTTGCTTGGTCGAAGACTTTTTGAGCTTTATCCTTGGTGAATTTGGGAAACATTAGCTGCATGCGTTACACAACGGATGTTCATTTCCCCTCTCACATGTTGTATGTGGATGACATCCTTCTTTTCTACAAGGCTACAATTGAAAATATGGAGGTTATATCCGAGACACCTTCAATTTGTATGGAGCAAACTCTGGTTAATGGGTTAATTGGAGCAAATCATCGATTTATTTTAGCGAGTATGTTCATGGAATAAGGGCTGATATGTTAGCTAGTCTTACGAGTATTCAGGTGGGAAACATTCCGTTCTCGTACTTGAGGGTTCCCTTATTTCATGGGGTACCAAAAGCCATTCGTTTGCGACCATTGTACCATAAAGTTTTGTAGCATTTTGCAGGATGGATCGGCAGCTCTCTCTCTATGGCTAGCCGCATGGTTTTAATTAAATTAGTAATTAACAGCTCACTTTTGCACTCTTTAATGGTGTACAAGTGGCCAGCGTCACTTATTAAATGTCTTGAGTGCGCTACGCGAAACTTTCTTTGGAGCTGCAACTTTGCCAAAAGGAAATTAATCACGGCTCCTTAGAGGGTTTATCAAAAACCAATTGCAATGGGAGGTCTTGGGATGAAGAAATTGGAAGATATTAACATTTCTATGCTTGCCAAGTTAGTGTGGGGCTTGATCACGAGCCGCAATGGTTTTCTACATATTCTTCGTAAGCATTTCGTCAAGAATGACTTAGTGTTAGAATGGATCAACAATTCCAGCATTTGGAATTCTCTACGTCACCCTTACAGCCTGGTTCGTAGCAGTATGGTCTGGTTCATTGGTGAATCTTCGAGCTTGAACTTTTGGAACTCTGAGTGGATATCTCCGATGATTAGAGAAGCTCTAAATTTATCATTGGCAGATCGGGCTAAGAGAACTGACTTGGTTTCGAAATTCTCAATCAATGGCATTTGGAGCGATCTTCCACACGATCTACCGGCCTTAACTAAGTGGCAAGTTATGGAGGTGAAGCCCTCGGGAGACCTTTTCGATGTAGCTTATTGGAAATCAGTAACCAATGGTATTTTCTCAGTCAAGCTCTTTTACCAATGGCTGCAAACACCATACCAGGCCTGCCATTTTTCGAGATAAATTTGGCACTCAATTATTGCTCCGTCGCGTGCCATTATTGTTTGGAAAATGGCAATGGGTTACATTTCAACCCATGATGTGCTGATGCGAAAAGGAATTAACATCGTTTCTTTATGCAGCCTTTGTAAACGGAATGCTGAGGATAGGAAGCATCTCTTTGTATCTTGCACTTTCGCAAGGGCTTTGTGGACAGCCCTTCAATCTCTTTTTGGCAGATGTTTTGACATCTACAATGACGTGGATAGCCTCATGGAAACAACTTTTAAAAACCACATCAGCCCTCAAGTTCAAATTTTATAGAATTTGGGAATTGTTAACGTTGTTTGGCTCATATGGCTAGCAAGAAATGGTAGCATTTTTTAAGAGAAACAGCCCAATATCCATCACTCTTTGCAGCAACTATGGGAAATATTACGAAGAATGGATGGCTTACGCATGGGGTCTATTTGGAACTCGATAGCTGAAATGAGCATTTTACGCAATCCTGGTATCACTCCAAGATTTCATACGGCATCTAAAATTATTGGAGTACACTAGTTGAGATAGCTGGAGGGCTGGTTGAAAGTCAATACCAATGCCTCAAAGGAAGGTTCCCCTGGCCCGTCAGGATGTGGTGGAATCTTTAGAGATTCTAATGGCAATTTTGTTTATGGTTTTTCTTTTTACAGGCCCTTATCTTTGGCATTTGTAGCAGAGCTGGAGGCTGCCACTTTTGAGATTAAAATGGCACCGAGCAGGGGATGGAGTCGGTTATGGATAGAAAGTGACTCAACGTTCATGGTTCAGTTACTTCGTTCTACAAATCCAAGAGTACCGTGGCACATAAAAGCTGATTGGATGGATTGCTTGAAGATTCTACAAAGTATGCAAGTTCTAGTGACGCATATATATAGGGAAGGAAACATGATTGCAGATGCTCTTGCCAATCATGGAAGGCTTTCTCGGACTTTTTTAGAATGGCTCGAAACTCCAGATTTTGTCGCGGTCTGCTTTACCATGACTTTAATGGCATTTGTAACTATCATTTTACATAGTTTTTTTATCACTTTTTTTTCTGCTTCTCCTTTGCAATAAACTTTTATTTTATCTATTTTAATAAAGAGGGGTTGGTGTTTTGTAGGCAAGCGAACGCATCATAAGTAAAGATATGAAATATTACCTAGCCTAATTCTCATTATTCTTGTAAGATTTCCAGCTCTACAAGTACCGATGCTCGCACTAAGAAACTCCTCAAACTTTGTCCAATTTACTTCTTAACCCGATAGCTCTCCATATTTTTTCAACAGCGAATTAATTTAGTAAAATTTGCAGTAGTATACATAATGAATAATAAAATATCATAAAAAATGAGAAGATGAGTTGGAAAAGCTATTTCCCTAGTATACCTCATCGGCTTCAACTCACCATGTTCCATCAAATTTGAAAGTAAGCGACTCAAATAGTCCTCCACTATGATAAACAAAATCGGTGATAAAGGATCACCTTGTCTAATCCCTATAGAGCATGAAAAATATCTATGCGCCCTAGTTCCCGTGTTAATTGATATTCGAGATTTTTTCCAAAGATTAAGCATCCAATCACGAAAATTTTCTCCAAAGCCATATAAGCATGCACAATTTCCCAAATGAATTACAAACTGATAGTGTCAAAAGCCTTTTTCATATTATTTTTGAGAGCTAAGTTACCTCCTAAACACCTCTTATTTAGTAGATTTACTCCTTCCAAAGCCATTGCAATACAGTGGTGAACGTTCTTGCCTAACAAACTCAAATTGCGAGTTTGGAATAATTCAGGTAGCAAGGATTGAAAATTTGTCTGCTAAACTTTTTATGGTGATTTTTTAGCAAAATTGATCATAGGTCTATAGTCTTCAATTAAAATTTCATTCTCCTTCATTGGAATAAGGATCATTAAATTCAAACTGAGTATTGTAGTGACAGAGCCATGAACAAAAAACCGAAAAACTATATTGCATACATTTGCACATTCAATGTCCTAATATGTTTGGTAAAATATACATGTGAACCCGTTGGGGCTCGGTAGGCACACGGATCAAGGGCATTAACTATTACTTCAATCTCCTCCATAGTCTAATGTCTAGCCAATTTCGTGTTTTCCTCTTCCGAAATAAGAGAAGGAATTATTTAATGAATGTCTGAAAAATCAGTTACTTAAGAGTCACTCCAAGTAAAGAGTTCTTCATAAAATCGTAAAACATGTGCCGAATTTCCTCCTGATTATTCGTTACAACATCACCAACTTGGATCGCATTCAAACCTTTTGCGGAATTTTTACTATTTACGATTCTATGGAAGAATTTTGTATTACGATCACCCTCCTTTAGCAAATTCACTTGGCTTCGCTTATGCTCGAAGTTCTATTTTCATTTAATGTTTCAGTCACCTCCCCAGTTACAATTGATTTCTGAACCACGTCCAATTCTTCTCTAAATTTGTCTATGTTAGTGTCTTAGTGCCAAAACACATCTCCATTCCAAGCATGAAGAATGACAAGAAGAGATTTGAGTTTCATAGCCAACAATGGCATAGGAGGTAAAGAAGGAAAATGGTTCTCCTAATGTGATTTTTTATAACATCCCTTAAACCCTAATGAGTGACCCACATTCCTTGTAAATGAAATGGACCCCCTCTCAAGTTTACATTATAACAATGAAATAAAATTGGGTGATGATGTGGGAGAAAGGAATAGCCATAACTACTCCAATTCACGGACATGTCTAGCGAAACAAATGCTTTATCAAATCGACTAGTTTGCTCATGATTTGAGTGGGCGAAGCATGTTTCGCTTCAATTAGTTTATAACTTTGTTTCTGTTTAGCTTCTCTTTTCGTTTACCTTTCTTTATTAACTTTTTGTAACGATCTTTTTATTTTATTTTAATAAATCTTTAGGGGGGTTTTTTTTTTGTTAAAAGTTGGAGAAGGAGAATTCTTTGGATGGACATCTCAACTAGGTTGGCACCCCCATGGACCAAAACAAAACTCAAACCCAAATATTATTAAAAAGAAACAAAAAACATGAAAAGTATGAAAGAAACGAAAGAAAAACAACAAACACTAAGTGAAACGAAACATGCTTCGTCCACTCAAATCATGGAAATAAAAATCTCTACAAAATCTCGGCACTGTGGGCCAAGTGGAAGAAACACCCGTTAATCTACCATGTGCGGCCAAAGCGTTTGCAACCCCATTGCCCTCATGAAAAATATGAGAACAAATAAACTGCATTTGAGAGAACTTCCGAAGGCACCTCAACCATCTTACACACAAGTCGTAAGGCACTAAAGTACACCTATCTTGTAAAAGCTTCACTACATAGCTTAAGTCACTTTCTAACAAAAGGTCTAACCAGCCCCGGGAAATTGCTTCTTCGATTGCAAAAATGGTAGCCAATAATTCTGCTTTGAACGCATAAGAAATCCTGCCGAAAAAGCAAAACAACTCAAAACTTGTCCCGAGTGATTCCTAAAAATTCCCCCACAACCTGAAGCTCCCGGTGTGCCCAAACAAGAGGCATCCATATTAACTTTGACCCAATTAGGGGGCGGAGGAATCCATTTCACTGGTAGAATTCTCTGAGCTTTAAACAGCCGAGGAATAAGATTCAGATTAAACAATGTTTATCACTCCACCTCCAAGTTCCAAACTCTTCCGAATCCCAACGAATCTGTTTGATGTAAGACACACCAAAGCTGTCTAAGAGAATGATGGATATCTGAAGTTTCATTGACTGCTAAACATATGTGAAAAAGCTGAAGAAAGAAAGGTTCTCAAGTTCGTGGCCGTGTCCAAAGATCTACCGAAGAAAGAGGATAGACTAACCCAAAGTTGCCTTACAAATGAGCACTTAACAAATAGATGATCCACGTCTTCGAAATGATCACAACAAAGGCTGCAATGGGAAACTATATGAAAACCTCTACGAATTAATTTATCATGGGTCAATATGTATCCCGTAAAGGCTTTCCAACAACTTAAAGAATGGGAAGGTGCAATAGATTTGTGCCATATTTTACGAGAGACCTCACAAAAAGGAAAGTTACCTTGCTACCATCTGTAAAACAGATTCATAGAAAAAATTCCTTTACTCCCGGGCCGTAAAACACAGAGATCGCTCATCTCTTCTACTCGCTCTATAGCACAAATTTCCGAACATATGGAAACAGGGACTGAATCTGGCAGTTCCGTCCAGCCTTCTGGGGGTTGTTAGTAGTTAGGAAGGGCGGGTCCTCCCATGGTGTTAGCTCCTTGGCCTTCCTTTAGGTGTGGACCGTAAGCGGCGCTTTCATTGAGGGACTAATGTCACCCTTGCTTCTTTCTTCCTGGCCCTAATCTTATTCAAAAATCGACTATCAACCCTAGCTGTGCCCCTCCTATTATTCGTCTAAGTAAATAGTGAACCTGAACTCTATACTTCCTTAAAATTCCCATTTTTGATAATTTCTCTAAAATTGTGTCAAGATACTAATGTAGATAGAGCACTCCCCCGTCATTCACTAGAACCCAAATGGCATTAAAATCAGCCATTATCATCAAATTCATTGGGATGTCAAGACAATGCTCTACCATGCTATTATACCTCTGCCTCCCCACTACTACCGAGTTAACACCATATACAAAACATAATTGTTGTAACAAACAACTCAACTGTATTTTAATGATAATAAATAGTTCATGTGTGATACAAACATTCAACAAACCATTCAAACAAGTCAACTTAATACCTAAATAGATGAAAACTCTTTATTATTTGAAACAACAAATTCAAAAACAATATAATTCCAAAAGTGAGTTTCTATTAACAAAAAACTAACCATAGGTTCCGCAATGCAAAGGAAAGAGGTATATGCACACGAATAAGATCATGTGAATAATCTATTATATCACTATTTGCAATACTATGATCATGGGATTCTTGGACCCTCTCGTGAAGTGATGATGAGAAATATTTTCACTTACTCTCTTGATCTAGTAATCCGCATTGAGGTTATGAGACATTCATAAGAGATCTTTGGGCTTTTTGAAAACCAAAAACACTCGAAAATTGCAAAAAAAAATCAACAAAATTTCTAAAAAAGCCCCTTCATGCTCGTCCAAGACAAAACCAATATGACCTTTCGAACTGGGCCGATACCAGTCCACCAAGCAAACTAGTATGGGCAATGGGCTAATACCGGATCATTAAGCTGATTGAAAATCGGTCCCGGCCCCCGTCACCGAATTGGTCTTAATCTGGCAATTTCCAAGTCAAACCAGCACTAACCTTGTGCAAGGTCAGTTCCAGCTGACTTATCAGCCACTCCTATATTCATCTTTTCTCATTTTACCCTTCATTATATTTACCATTTCTCAAAAGTATTCTTTAACCTACCTCTATTTACATCTTTCTCCGAAAAATCCCCACTTGCATTTTTCAGACATTTTTCTCTGAAAATCCTATTTCCTTTTGGGTTCTTCGGAGTTAAGGACTAGCATCTAGCTCTTGGATTTCCTATTCCTTTAATAAAATCCACTTTCCCTCACTTTTTCTTCTTAAAATCAAGCAAAAGGCTTTCAAGATCTCTTTTTCGGTGTTTATGACTCCAAAAGTTGTGAATTCACGTCGAAGGGGCAAGATTTATATCTTTTGGAGATTCTTGGGGTGATTTTTATGCTTTTTTTCTTTTTTGGTTATATTTCGGGTCTAATTAGGGTAACATATCGGTACCAGCACACCTTAGGGGCGGTACCAACCTAATCAATCAACTTTGCTCTCTAAATAGTGCCGGTCCCGGCCAGTTGATTAGGTACCGGCCTAGTCCTCCCAAGACCGGTAATGGGTAGACTAGAGTACTAGACCGGTACTAGCATGTCGGATCAATCTAATGGGGTTTTTTTCGATTAGTTAGGCGGGTACCAGTATGGTATCGGCTTGCCTCCTGGATTTTCTATTTTGCCCTAGTTTTTGCTTAATTTTTGCTATTTTTGGTCCCACATTACAGGAAAATCATTTTTCCTTGATAACTGACCAAATTTATGACATGTATAATTCAAAACAATAAAACTTTGTAATTAATCGAGTCTAACATCAATTAATTTTCAAATAAATGCGTGCGGGGAAACTGAATTCTAAACTTTAAATCCACAAACACGTGATTCACCCTAATCTAACTTATGTTACTAATTGCATCTTGTTTTGTATACTAACTATATCATGATGTTGTGGTATATCTTGTGATAACCTTTGTGGATGCATGTAGATTTAAGTTAGATGTATGTTAGGGTTTATTTTCCTTCATGTATCACTTTCTAAATAAAAATGTATCTATAGATTAATTGTATTTAGAACCATTTGTATGTCCCCCATGGTTTGTATTATCATTTTACCCTACCCCCTTAGGTAAGAAGCCTTGTATTAATTTTATTTATCGTTTTCTGCATGTGTGCGATGTTAAATGTTAAGATAATAAAAAACTGACTATAAATAATCAAAATATCTTAAAGGTGATGGTATGTATGTAATATTTACTCAAATAATGATGAAGTAGGTAACTCATCCGGATCTGAATCTTTGTACTATGGTGCTGTTTGGGCTTAACGGATCTAGGTTTTACTAAATTTCTTTGAAGAGCTGATCTGGGTAGCAACTACATAACGTAGGCTGGAGTTTTTTGCCTCGTTTCTTTCTATAGTTTTTATTTCAACTCTCGTAAAACCCCCATGGCCCATTTCACGAGGTCAGTACCGCTCGGGTACTCGAAATGTTATCCGCTTAAAGTGGCAACTCCACTAGGGATCGTTCTTTAAAGTTTAAAAGACTTCAATGAGTATTAAAAGTCATTAAATGAGTTTTTCCACCTCTAAAATATTTCACCAAAGCATATGCATTAAATGGATTAGTCTTAAGGTTAGGGTGCCAAATTTTAACATGAAAGCCATGAGATCCCATGGGGATCGAGGATGCCTAGTGAGTGTATCACTTGTTGCCATATCGCATGTTCCTCCTTCATTTGCACCTATTTGGGGAGAGGCTTGGAATGTATCGCAATGCAACAAGAGCCTTCTACATCAGCAACCCTTGTGTTCGAACTCATATAACATCACCGTAATAACTTCTCTTAGGGTGTACATAATGTCTCTACGTAATTTATGCCGATTTGCTCCTTGAAATCCTAGTGGTGTCAAGATGATCCAAGCTTAGATTTAGAAGCCAAACCCTTTATTCCCAGGAGGCATATGGTTGAAGAATTATTATTACTTACATGCTATGTGCTATGTGTTTAATCACTTTCCATCCATTTACATTTTCAAATAAAAACAACATATCACACCATGCACATCACACTAACCACATTCTTTTGTGCAGATATTAAATTTCTAACACAGTTATTTTTTTATTAGTTTAAGGATTTCAAATGCTCATAAAGTATCATGGCATCATGAATATACCCAAAACATCATGAAATACCCCATTGATATTCAATAACCTTAAAGATGCTCGAGGTAGCTTCACCTTTGGGAATGCACCAACATAACATATCCACTAATTTGTGATGCCCAATCGGCATCTGCAACTCCGCCCAAATTGAGTCATATACTCAATTAAATCATTTCACTACATAGGTTATCCCAAATAATCACGAACAACAATTTATTCATCAATTTACACATTATAAGGGTATAACACATTGTTTTACCGAAAAATAAGAGTTTACACATTTAAGTTATCGTAATGTGAGATTGTTACTATGGTAAGGAATTACCATCATTTTCTCACCCACACTTAAAAATATAACATCACACTTCACTTCACCGCATTCAATCTCATCTCATGAGATATCACTCGGATCTCTCCCAATCTCCATACCCATTGGTTAGGATATCATTTCATCGCTTCATGAGGGTTCAAAAAACCTTTAAGAATCATAAATCCATAAAACATCAAGACATGGATGTCTTGATCTATTCTTGTTTGACATTTAACTTGGGTTTGATAAAATGATCGAGCGTCTCGTCTGATTACCACCAAGTGTCATCTCAGCCATTCAAGAGGGTGTTCTGTGCTCTGTCACAAGTGAGGGGTCTGATTCACGCTTCAATCAGTCTGATCGAATTTTTCTTTCAAATATGGTTTATCCTATTAGGGAGCAACAACACTCAGCCAATCCTAATCAAGGGGGAGGTCCTTATTCCTAAACCGAAACAGATACAATTGTAATGTTGACTAGAATGCTTTCTAGTTCATAATTCCAAGCTGCTCTACATGAATCTATGAGGGCGATACTAGCCGAAGATAGGAGTTCCAATAGGATTTTCGAATTCGAGCTCCCTCTCGCTAATGGAACTTTTCCTATTGCTAGCCAGGGGTATGCTTCTGCTCTACAAGCTAATAAGGAAAATCAGGAAATATCCATGTTGGCAATGTCTAAAGAACACGATGGCCTTCCATGAACGGAGGACACCTTTAGCATTAAATTTATTTCCAAGTGATTTTGAAAATTGAAAAACATCCATGTAAGAGATTTACGAAGAGCATGACGACCTTCCATGTTCTGAGCATAACTTCAGCAAAAGAATAAAGGAGGTAGAATAGTTTAATTAATTAATCTTTTGGTTTTTTTTGTTATTCCAAATCAAAGACTAATTCAATTTTCGTTACTTTTCATTTGTGAGATCTAAAGCTCTACATATTTCTTTATCAATTTACTATTTTTTTATTTCGGTTCCCAAAGGTTATCTGGGCTCTTTTGATTGTTGCAAAAAGTTGACATTCTTTGGATTGAAGGTTTTCATTGTTGACATACAAAACAGTTTGGCTCAAAATTATCTTATCGATTTCTATAGCGTCAAATTCAGATTTTTCTATCTTTAAAAATAAATAATCTTCCCGAAAAAAGTCAAACATTATGACAAGTTGGTTTGATTTGGGTTTTCCAAAATCCTTATTCAATTACCAAGTTAAAATCAAGGAACATTTCTAAAGTATTATGATTTAAATAGGATAAACCATAGAGCGTCTCATGATTGATTTAAAATTAAGAGAGAATAGGTTACTAAGAGATCTTTCAGTAACTGAGACTGGTTTAATAAATTTAATTTAGAATTATCTTTGAACCAAGGATCGAATGAAGGAACAATATTGAATTATGTCTTTGATTAGATGTTTTAAACTTTTGTTTTTGTTTTCTAAGTTTTCATTACTTTATTTTTAATAGTTTCAATCCAAATCTTCCAAACCTCCCTATTTTACTTTTTAGTTTTTCCATTCAACAAAAAGGTTTTCAAAGTTTTAAGACTTCTCGTGGAAACGACCCTGCATCCACTATCGAAAAATCTAAGAAATATATTATATTTTGGCAAATTCGACACTCACCACAAACATACAAATCCAAGTTTCAAAATTTTATTTCCTACAGTCAAACATATATGCAAAATTGTGAGTCATGTTTTCTTAATTAAAACACATGCAGAAAAAATATTTTTTTTTATTTTTTTATTTTTATTTTTCTTTCAATTCGTTCATTTTTTGGACATATCGCTTTAGAGTTTTTTTATCCATCTCGTGTATATTTTGAAAACGGTATCTACTATGATGTTTCCAACATATTTTTTAAACTTTTAGGCCATGTTCTCTTTAACTACAATTCAATTAAGTTCAGTTTAGTTAAGTTAAGTTCAATTCAGTTCAGTTCAGTTAAGCTATGTGTAGTTATAAATTTACGCGGAAATCAGTTCAGTCTAGTTAAATTAAGTTAAGTTTAGTTAAGTTTAGTTCAGTTCACCTTTCAGAAATTGAAGAGAACATGGCCTTAGTTGTCTATTATATGTGAAATAACACAATAATGATATGTCTGCTATATTAGTTTTTGAAGAAAATACCTATGCTAAAACACTAGTTGTAAACATCCCAATTAGGTTAGCACCTCTAATCAAGTAGAGATCCAGCTAGGTCAAAAATAATACATCATATGAATAATTGTGATGCACAAGGAGAGTAACACATCTCAGTTACAAGTGAGTAAGCACGAATGATCAATCTTAACATTCGTAATCATAAAACTAATTCGCCTATTCTTACAATTAAAATGAAACCAACAAAGATGAAGGCTTGATGTAAAGATGTCAATGTTAGTGCCGCCCTCACCAAATACATGTTTGTTTCAACG
>CATIWQ010864197.1:0-22075 GCA_949673415.1 Euphorbia schlechtendalii | reverse complement strand
AATCATGATATTTTCAATCATTAAATGATATGGTTTTGTTTCATTTTATACTTTATATAAAAGATTTCACGTGGTATGTAGTTGTTTTTGATGCAAATGTAGAAACTAGGTAAATCTTGGGAGTAAAATGATCAAAGATAGAATTCTATGTAAAAAGAGTGAAAAAGATGCAAAAAGATGTGTGGAATACAAGGATTTGGCTTAGGATCAAAACTGTCAAAGATTGGTAAAGTTGCGAAGAAGAAACATGAGGAAAAGCATGGTTCACGATCATGACACCCATTCACGATCGCGACTTGTTACTCTTCATAAACAAAAGGTTATAAATTATTATTCATGATCATGACATGTGATTCGTGATCATGACTTGTGATGATTATTTGTTATCTCTTTTAAACTACCAACCGCTAGATAACAACGATTAATCGCCATCAACTACCAATAGAAAAAACACCTTTTGGAATTTAACCAATCATTAAAAGGTGCCTTTCCATTGTGGATGAGGATGAATCTTTGCATCCAATCATATTGAAGTGATGGAACCCTTCACTAATGGACACAACTCTTTGTTTGGATAGGCGCAACCCTTCACACTCTATAAATAAGGTTCAAATCACACCAATTTTGTACATGATGGTGAGTGATATTGAATGATAGTATGAGTGTATAGATAGAGAGTGAAAATATCTAGATTTTGCTATGTTCAAAGTCTTAGTGAGAAAAATGTATAAGTGATTCGATTCTTATTTCAATCACCATATTTCTACACAAATTCGAGTGTTTATTGTATGAGTCTAATTGCAAAGCACTTATCATAAAAAATTTTCATTCTGCAACATTCTTTTATTCGAAATTCATAAAGAATAGCATCCTAGCTAAGGTTCTGTACGAGTCAAGACCGAAGTCAAAGTAGACGCAGGAATTGCGAGAATTGACGACTCCCATTAAAGAGTGGATACGGTTTGGTCAACTTTAGCTTTCACTTGCATACCTTACAACTTTACTTTATTTACTGCTTATACTTTTGATTTTGAAATTTATGATATGTTTATGTGTCATAACTAGTATTTCATCTTACATCATTTATATTAATCAAGTTATATACTTTCGAGTTAACTTTAAGAGTGATTTCGGGGTTAACAAGAATGTGTATAGTCATTGGATCTATGAGTATAAAGCTGTTTAGTGAGCCAACATTTTTGGGATGGTAACTTGCTAAATATGGCTATGTGAGAGCGACCTGTACTAAGCATAGTATTATAGTTATCCAGGTTCTTATAAGTGTCATAATTCATTTACCTTAGATTTAGAAAAGTCATCTCATGTATTGCTCTGCGGTGAATTATTGAATATTAGGGCGTCTAGAACCATATTTGTTGTAGTTATTTAGTGTACGAAATATTCTTGATGATTTTTCATATTTTTCTCCACTAAACTTGTTCTTAGGAAACATCTATATATTTTAAATTTTCTCTAGTCTGTTCATACATCTATCTATTTATCCATCTATCATCCAAACCTCCAGTACAAATAATCTTATTTCATTTGTATCGTAACTCTAGTTGGTCTTTAGAACCGAATTCCTTCCCTGTGGGATCGATATCTTGTAAAACTACATCGAAATTGTATACTTGAAGTGGTCACCATTTTTCTATTTGATAAGGGGTATTGACAACAGTTGTTCGCAATTTGAACTTTTATCTTATCAGTAGAGAAGTGGGGAATAAGGTTTTTGGCATCGTTTCTGAATTTATGCATATAGGAACGAGTATAGTCAAAATCTTGCGATCATGTTTTTGGCATCGTTGCCGGGGAAGGAAAGTGTGTTCTTACAGATAAAAAATTTGGAGAATATGGTATATTTTCCTAATATATCTATTTGTTTATTTTCTAAACTGTACAATTTATCACTCCTAACTTAGATGTGAAAAGAATATGAAATAATTATCTAGGAGGTGATACGTTATATTATTACGTCTGAATTCTTGATAAATAAAAGATTTTCTTCGATTTTACCTATTCACGTTCGTGACCTCCATTCGTGCTCGTGAACCCCTTATAAAAACTTTCTATTTCTCAAAATCTATAAGTTACGATCGTGACATATAATCATGATCGTAACTTGTGCGATAACTGTAGCAGTTTAGCAGTTATTCAACGATTATTCCCCACATCTCTATAAAATTAATGAACGTGTGTTCATCAACTACTCCCTTCTGAAATCTGAATCTCTAACTTTCCAATCATAAATCTTTTCCAAATCTGAAATTACTTCATTCATTTCAGAATTTCTTTCATTTCACAATGGTTATCGCAAACAAATCTAATCTAATTCTGCAAACAAACCTACAAGAGTGGTATGAGGCTCCATTCCCGATCCATTCTCGTGAGGAAGGAGATCATTTTGAAGTTATCAAGGATGCTGAATATAAGAGTTCCTATGCCACTCATAGGAACAATTTCATCAGCCTTGGTGTTTATGATAGATTTATGTATTATCTGAGAATTCTTAACTTTGTCATTTACTCAAATATGACTCTAGAGAACAGCGAGAACAACAGTATGGAGATGTTGGTCACATTAGTATGGAAGAACGATAGGAAGAACTACTAAGTCTATCACCACCAAGGGAAAGAATATAAGTTGACATGGAAAGCGCTAGAAAAGTATATGGGATTTCCAAGGGATTGCTATTACAAGATGCTTCCTACATGGGATCCCTTACCAACATAGAATCGCCTGACTGGCCAAACCGAGTTTAAACAAGAATCTGCCTATAGCTGGTGGATTCGTGACCCTTGTTTGCTCACATTACACTTTTACCTAAGTGGAGTATTGTTTGGCAAATCAAACATCGATCTAGTCATTCTAGAAGAATTGTTTGTGATGGAAGAAATTTGGAATGGCACACCTGTTGATAATTCGGGGATTATGATGGAGACAATCATGCTTGCCACGCAAAATCTCAGAATGATGGAATACGGGTGTCGAACAATGGCAAATCTGTTGGGCCAGATTGGGAGATTACCCTATGTCACTGGAGTCTTTACTGATGAAGATGAAATTCCGGAGTTAACTACGAAAGTTTTCTTCGAGTTTTGATTCCTAGTTAGGTGCATTAGGGTTGATAGAATCACCTTTGATTGGAAATCATGGGATGATAGAGTGGAAGCCGATAGATAACGAGAAAGGGAAATTACGAGGGAGGAAGAACGAAGAACAACCAACCTCCGAGGAAGGTTGAATGAACTTATGGAGGCACAGATCTCGATTTGTAGGAAAATAGACGATATTCATACTCTAATGTTTGATGTCGAGCAAGATCTATGGGAATCTTATTATAAGATTGACCTGTTGACAGAATCGCTTTCCTCTGAATAGATTATTCGATTTTCACTTAGATTTAGGATTTTGAACAGTTTGATGTTTTGTTTTTTGTTTTTTTTCTTGTTTATTTGTGTTTGTTGATATATGTTGAATATGAATATAATATTTATTTTATATTTAACATGTTTGTTTTTCTATGTTTTTCTAGGACTAATTCTAAAAATTAAGGAAATAGAGGAATTAAAGAAAGTCACGACAGAGACTATAGATCACGCTCGTGACATTGTGCACTAAAAATTTCTATTTCTATAGTGAAGAAAGTCACGATCGCGACACGGGCAGAATATTACCATTACAGATCGTGATTTAACACGTGACAGATGGCTGAAACTGTGGAGTTTGTGGATATAATTTGGGATATGATGAAGAAAAATTCAACGAGCTTGAGAAACAAGATTGGGGCGGCCGAAATTATCACCGCTATCATCTTGGGTGCACGAAACGAACTCCCCTATGTCCAACAACTGGGTGAGTATTTTCGTTATATGGATGGGAATTACTTGAAGAACCCCAGACTTCTTCAAGAAAATGATGGTGTATATTCCTTCTACTCCTATTCCAACCGCACTAAGAAGTTAATCTCGACTCGTGAAGATTCTTCCATTGGCCCATCTGATCCAAATGCTAGATGTCATCTTAGCAAGGCTCTAATGATCGAAGAAGAAGATGAAGAAGAAGAGGATGAAGCTCCAGAAGATTGGAAGGCGAGTATGCAACAGAAATTGAACAATTGCCAACCGGAACTTGGAGTAATGAAGAAAGACATAAAAATTCTAAAGAAAAGTAAAAAATCGATGCTTCAAAAATTACTATCCTTCTTTAGAAAACAAAATTATCAATTTACTCCTAGTCCTCCGGATTCTCCTTCTCAATAAAAAAGGATTTACTCTTTTCTTTACTTTTCTTTTTCAAATTTTTAGACTAGTTGTTTATTTTTAGTTTTTAGATTTTCAATTTAATAAAATCTCTCATAATGAGGACATTGTGTTCTTTAGTGGGGGGGCAATTGTAAAATCCCAAAAATCCAAAAAAATTAAATTAAATTAAATAAAAAAATCGAAGAATTTGAAAATATTTCTTGATTTTGTGCTATTTATACATTATTCATACCTATGCTATACTAACATATGTTCCAAGGTCATTGTGAGTGTTAGGTATTTCAAGTTTGATGTTAGTGCATATTTCGAACAAATTGTTTTGAGTATGACCATACATTGAGAGTGTTTGCATTTTGGCACAACATTTAGCATTTGGCAAAGATGAGTTGTGAGTAACATTCGAAAGCAACATACCAAGTAAGTTTCGATATATATTTCAATGCTACATGAATTAGTATAAGTTATATAGTTTTAGTTCAATGCTACCGATAAGTTTTAAGTGGAGTAATATCTAATAGTGTTCTTACGATGAGTTTTATATGCAATTCTCGAATACGTCCTATAAGTATTAAGTGTGTTTAAAATGTTGGGAAACTATAGCCATAATACTTTGAAAGTGATCAATAAAGGATGAGGGTATTAAGAGTGAAAAATGAAAACAAAGAGAGGATAACCAATGAGTTATGCAAAAGGTGAGGAATATTACGGAGTAGAAACTACAACCATTCAATGAGTGAAAAAAGAAAAATAGCATAGCATGAAAAATGGGTTTAAGTTAAACTTGTACTTAAAAAATATATGCTTAAAAGAAAAAAAAATGAGAGAAAGTTGTATGGAGCATAAAATCCAACCACTAAAAAAGGGGAGAGTGGTATGGAGCATAAAATGCAACCACTAAAAGTGTTTTTATCATCCTAGTTACCTAGAAATGCCTTGAGATCAAACTTTCCAAAGTGTGCTCCTTTTGTCCTTTATACTTTATACTATACTTGAGAGAAGGATTTTTGAGTGAGTATATAATGCTTATATGAAGACGCAATTCGGTTGACCCTCCATTGAGAGCAAAGGTATGCAACTGAACTATATAAATTGCACATTATTAATTTGTGGGAAATTTTGAACTTTTACTTGAATTTTATGCAACGTGGGAATGTGGTACTCACTACAATAGTCTTTCACCAAATGAGTTACGAACTTGAATTACTATTTTATACATTTCTATTGTGTTTACCTTGATGACAAGGTAAAAGTTAATTGTGGGGGTGTGATAAGTGTATAATTACATTTATTATCATCACATTTTCAATAATAATACAATATGGTTTTGAGTCATTTTATACTTCATATAAAAGATTTCATGTGGTATGTGGTTGTTTTTGATGCAAATGCAGGAACTAGGTAAATCTTGGGAATAAAATGATCAAAGATGGAATTCTATGTAAAAAGAGTGAAAAAGGTGCAAAAAGATGTGTGGAATACAAGGATTTGACTTAGGATCAAAGCTGTCACAGATTGGCAAAGTTACGAAGAAGAAACATGAGGAAAAGCATGGTTCATGATAGTGACACCCATCCCATTCGTGGTCGCGACTTGTTACTGTTCATAAATAGAAAGTTACAAATCATTATTTACGATTGCTGCATGTGATTTGCGATCGTGACTTGTGATGGTTATTTGTTATCTCTTTTCAACTACCAACCGCCAGACAACAACGATCAATCACCATCAACCCCCATCAACTACTAGCTTTTGGAAGTCAACCAATCATAAAAAGGTTCCTTTCCATTGTGGATGAGGATGAATCTTTGCATCCAATCATATTGAAGTGATGCAACCTTTCATCAATGGATATGACTCTTCATTTATATAGACGCAACCCTTCGCACTTTATAAATAGGGTTCAAATCACACCAATTTCGTACATGATGGTGAGTGATATTGAATGATAGTATGAGTGTATAGATAAAGAGTGAAAATATCTAGATTTCACTACATAAAAAGTCTTAGTGAGAAAAATGTATAAGTGATTCGATTCTTATTTCGATCACTATATTTCTACACAAATTTGAGTGTTTGTTGTATGAGTGTAATATCAAAGCACTTATCAATAAAAGTTTTTGTTCTTCAACATTCTTTTATTCAAAATTCATAAAGAATAGCATTCTAGCGGAGGTTTTGTATGAGTCGAGACCGAATTCAAAGTAGACGCAAGAATTGCGGGAAATGATGACTCCCATGAAAGAGTGGATAAGGTTTGATCAACTTTACCTTTCACTTACATACCTTACAACTTTGCTTTGTTTTCTGCTTATACTTTCAATTTTGAAATTTATGATATGTCCATGTGTCATAATGAGTATTTCATCTTGCGTCATTTATATTAATCAAGTTATATGCTTTCGAGTTAACTTTAAGAGTGATTTCAAGGTTAATAAGATTGTGTATAATCACTAGATCTATGATTATAACGATGTTTAGTGAGCCAACATTTTTGGAATGGTAACTTGCTATATATGGCTGTGTGAGAGCGACCCGTACTAAGCATAGTATTATAGTTATCCAGGTTCTTATAAGTGTTATAATTCATTTACCCTAGATTTAGAAAAGTCATCTTATGTGTTGCTCTGCGGTGAATTATTGAATATTAGGGCGTCTAGAACCCTATTTGTTGAAGTTATTTAGTGCCCGAAATATTCTTGATGATTTTGCATGTTTTTCTCCACTAAACTTATTCTTAGGAAACATCTATATATTTTACATTTTCTCTAGTCTGTTCATATATCTATCTATTTATCCATTTATCATCCAAACCCTCAAATACATATAATCTTATTTCGTTTGTTCCGTAACTCTACTTCTTCTTTATAACCGAATTCCTTCCCTGTGGGATCGATATCTTTTAAAACTACATCAAAACTGTATACTTGCAGTGGCCACCATTTTTCTATTTGATAAGCGGTATTGACAACACCCGTTTGTATTTTGAACTTTTATCTTATCAGTAGAGAAGTGGGGAACAAGGTTTTTGGCACCGTTACTGAATTTAAGCCTATCAGAACGAGTATAGTCAAAATCTTGCTATCAATCCTTGGGTAAGGAGACGACTGTCCTTTCTCAGTAGTAACCCTCTGAGCAATATGTCCTAGTTTGGCATCGACAATGGTCCAGCGTAGTTTGGACCATTTCAAGTGGAGCAGAGTTCCAAAGGTGACCAGTCTAGGCCAGCCATGGTATCCTAGCCATAGCATCTGTTCGGATCTGATTAGTTCAGTCATCAGATGGTTAGCGCACCACCCCTGCAATCAATCACTCAACTGTTAGTGATGCTAGTCAACAGGCCATCTCCTAGTTTCACTCCTCCTAGCTTCAACTCTCATCGGGCAAGACCTCATAGTGCTTCTTCTCCTCCTTTATTCCAAGCGGAGATGAGTCCCCCAACAGACCAGTACTAGTCAGGCCCACACTTGGTAGGCACGTTGAGCTTTGCCAATGGCTCTGGAGGTATGGCATTCACTCATAGCCTACCTGGCCAACCACCTATGACCTTCGTTCATCCTTATAAGTTAGGGTTTCCCTATTACAGCGAAGGCACAATTCCTCAGGGCCAGGGACCAACCATGGTGGAACTTTGGCAATAATTCTGAGCCACTCTGGCGCATCAATTCTCCTATAATCCTCGTAGCCATTATCCAACACTTTGGTTATGTAAGAGGAAGATTGGCTTCCTGATAACTTTGTCATGCCAAAATCGGTGAAGTATAAAGGGGAAGATGACCCCGGATCTCATCTGGCAAATTATCATATGGTAATGATGCGAGAAGAATTTTGGATAGGATGTTAGCCAAGTTATTCATCATCACCCAAGTTATTTATGTGTAGTCAAACTAGTGATGGATTCCAAAATATTAATAGGAAACTTTGGTTGAAACTGTGAAACTACGCACTCTAATATTTCCAAGTCTTTCATTGACACTTTAGTTATTTCATGTCGAAAGAAATGACTTTGAGAAATAAACTTGTGAAGGTAGAGAAGGCTATTACTTCAGACATTTTTGTTGGACGAGTTCTTGACATCGTATCGATATAATCTCGTTAACTCAGTCCAAACATTTGTTAATTCATAATCTTCATCTTTCTCAATCTCATCAAAATTTTCTCCCAAACCAAACCATTTGATTAAATTAATCATAGTGAATTTATATTCTTCTCCTCCATTCCTAAATTTCCTTTTCAAGATATTCCCATCTTCAGCAACAGTAACCAAGAACTCGAGGACCCATTCCTAGATAAAAGGAAATCACATATTCACAAACTTCTCCGATCCAAACAGCTTAAAATACTCCTCTACTTCTGCATGAATCCCATCATCAATAGTAAAAGTAGGATCATAGAAAATCATACCATGAAAATCGAAGTTCTTGATTCTAAAGTATCTTTCAACTTCTTTGTCACTATAGATTGGAAAGGGATAATCAACCTCGTTTTGTCGATTCACCACTTTGCTCTTCCTCTTTGATGATGTTGATTTCTTTGGTACCATAGAATGGAATTCAAGAACTTTGAAAGACAGATTTGAAAGATAGATAACTTGTTTTTGTAAAGGATTGAGATTATGAAAAAGAATTTTTTTGTGAAAACAAAATAGGAAAAGTGGTTATTTATATAGAAAATAGGGTATTAATTGCTTTTCCAACAGATATATATCAAATACAACCGTTAAAATATAGTTGTTACAGTAATAACTGCTGTGCAGATCGCATGGGTCACTATCGCGTAGGTTAGTCACGATCGTGACTCTTTCTTTTACAGAAACAGAGAGTTTATATCAAACTGATCACGAGTGTCATGAATATCGCGGTCGTGATATGTCAAAATCTAAAAGTTTTTGTTCTTTTCTTTTATTTGAAAAACTATACTAATACATAAAAACAAATAAAAATATACTACTATATGATACTATTTATATGTTTTAGGAAAATATAAGAGATTTAAGTATCAATGGAGTTTTTTAACCCCTCAACTTCATTTTCATGGATGAAATCTAAATTAACTACCTCTTGGATGCAATCATCAATCAAGTCAAGTTTCATGCAAATATCTTCATCCATATGATATTTATCAACTTTACCCATGTTAAATTCAACAGTATCATCTCCTATCCTTAACTTAATTTTGCCTTCCGAAACATCTATTAATGCTTTGGCAGTATACATAAAAGGTCTTCCTAAGATTATAGGACACTTTTCATCATATGCAAAATCTAGCACAACAAAGTCTATTGGAAAACAAATTTATCCACTTTAACTAGCACATCTTCTATTATGCCACAAGGACGTTTAATAGACTGGTCGGCTAATTGCAAGACCATATTTACCCTTTTAACTTCATCATCAAGCTTTAACTCTTTGAATATCGATAAAGGCATAAGGTTTATACTAGCCCCAAGATCACATAAACATTTTGGAAAAGAAATGTTTCCAAGTTTGCATGGAATTTTGAAACTTCCAGGATCTTTAAGTTTAGTGGGCATTGTAGCGGTTATTATTTTGCTACAATCTTCAGTTAAAGATACTTTTAATATTCCTTCTAAACTACGCTTTCAAGATAAAAGTTCTTTGATAAAATTACCATAGTTAGGAATCTGAGTAATGGTTTCAATGAATGAGAGATTGATTTCCAGACCTTTATGTTTGTTTATAAATACGATGAATTGCTTATCTTCATTTTTCTTCTTCAACCTATGTGGAAATGGTGGTTGAGGGGGATTAACCTTTCCGGATTTAGGTTGTTCATCCTTTCTTGCGTTATCATCTTATTTACTCGGATATTTGTCCAGTACTTCAACAACATTATCATTAGTAAGCATACTCGTAGGATTTGGGTTATTTAGTAATTTACCACTACAAAGGGCTATAACATGCACATTTTCCTTAGGATTTCCTTCTGTGTTACTAGGTAGATGGACTTTTCCCTTAGATGGAATAGCACTCGGTAATTGAATAACTTGTGAAAGCCTGGTCCGGGGAAGTGTCGCTCACGTGCCTGCTTTCAGATCGTTGATTATGTCTTTCTATCTTACACGATGGTCAGAATCTACAAGATGAAAAGGAGGTGACTATGGGGGCTAGCTAAGTGACCGGGTAGCCTCTCCGATGCCTAAGTTAGCAACGGAATTAAGAGAGGAGATAGAAAGTAAAAAGAAGAAGAGAGTGAGAAATTATGTGTACCTCTGTTATATGTTTGAGGTCTTTATATAGAAAGTGGATGGGCCTTGGTGATGTGAGCACCCACTAGTGATGTGGGCATCCACTAATAATGTAGGTAGCTAATTATTGGTCAATGCTGCTTGTCTTCTTCTATTTCTTGGTCAGACCATGTCTCCATCTGGTGGTTGGCATTGACTGAGTGGGAAAACCACCGTGAGATGGTGTCGTTGGAGAGGAACTCAGACGGATGGTAACATCTATCGGCTCACCAACATATACTGGGTTATCAGAAGCCCCCCCATAAGTGAGGAGAAGTCCTAGGTCTTCTTTATTTGAAATTCAAAATTTGTTACCACGTCGTTTGAAATTCAAAATTTCTAGCCGCGTCATTTGAAATTCAAAATTTCTAGCTGCGTCATTTGAAATCCCAAAGCGTTTCAAATGAGTGGGTTTGAATCCTTGAATTGGTTACAGCTGTCTCAGGGATGAAATCTGAGACTTTGATGAAGATGTACACCCTAATTCCAACGGTGTAGATCTGCTATATCAAGCATCCAACTTTCCCTATAAATACATGATTTTCTTCATTTTCACTGTTTACTTAAAACTTTTCTTCAGAGCTCTTCCGGCGATCTCAAGCAATTTCTACCATCATTTCTTCTACAATCAGCAAATCATCTTTCTCAAGTTTTAATTTCTTATATGCGCTTTCATTCTTGCCATTTACATTGTTCTGTTTTTTATTTGCCCTGTTTTCCATTGTTTAGCATTTGAAATTTTTCCACTTTGTTCTTCGCATTCTTCATTTTCCGTGTGCTTTGATCCAATATTCATAGGGTTTGTTGAATCTTGCTGTTTCCCCCTCAAAATTAGCTTTAAGAAGGTTTTTTAAATCTTAGATTCCTTGTTTGTACCATTAGGACCAGGTCATAGAGATAACAAAGTTTCAGCCTCAGCCAACCGGTTGCGATTCTAACAGTAGTAATGGTAGTAGTGATAAGGAGTGGTGGAGATGGATGGATGACCATATGTTTAACACATATTTGAAAAAACCTCTAAATACCACCGACTCACCAAAACTTAAATGTGTTAGGTTAAAAAGGATAGCGAACCGAGTGATGGCTTCTAAAATACCTTATCAGACCAAATGAGGGGTAATGGTTCGGAAATTAAAGGAATGAGCAAAGCCAGAAGTAAGGAGTCATCTAGGTGGTGAATGGAGATATCCATGCTAGAGCCATCTCTGCAAGGGGAGAACGTTATGGATGACCTGGTGGTTGATGGTGAAGATCAAGCACCGCCTTGCTCCAGCTCAAGTGAGGAGGCTTCTTCATCAGCGGCTCCTATGAGAAGGAGGAAAGTGACCCCCGGGGTGGATGACATGGTGTCAATGGTGCATGAGGTTCATATAACTCATGAGGTGGTGATTTTTTATTGACTTAAAAAATGCCATGTATTACTCTCATCAGAGAACCAAAGGGTGAATGCTCCTCCCTATGGCCATTTCAGCGTTTATATGAACACGCTGCGAAATAGCTTCAAATACCCACTGCATGGGTCAATCTGCAATCTGTTGACGATTTGGGGGATATGTCCTACAGAGCTTCATCCCAACGCTTGGGTAGACTTGATGGGCCATTATCAACTCTGCATAGACGCCGGCTTCGACTTCACCCCTATGTTCTTCAGGAAATTGTGCCGTATTAAAAAGAACAAGGGGGATGACCACTACCAATTTGCCAAGCCACCCGGTTCTAGATTTTATAAATTTTTGGGAAGGTCAGATTCAAAGCATAGCTTTAAAGAATTTTGGTTTTACTTCCGAATAGATGAGAGCTACCCTTCCTTCCCAACCAAGTGGTCAAGTGAGAAGCCGGTTAACATATCTAGCAAAGCCCGCCGGGTCCACGATCCTAGGGTAGAGTTTTTCAAAGGATTGAGACCCAATATGTGGAGGTTGAATACCGCCGCATGGTCAGCAATCAAAGGGAATCATTTGATCGCTCATGACCCGGTGTCAAATGAAGTCATTTATCTGCAAACTCATGAACCACCAACCGGTACTTATTTCAATCTTTGTTTTGTTTTTTTTATTTCTTTATGCATGTTAGCTCCTAAATGTATTGCTGCTGATCTTTTAACTGCCAAGAAGAAGGCAATGAGTAACAAGTGAACCAAGCCGGTCACACTCAAGGTGGGCTAATCAACCCGGCCTGAAATGAGAAGGTCTAGCCAACCGGCTACCAAGAAGCAGAAAACTGCTTAGGTATTAGTATGCCTTGTTTTTTAGTCACTTTTGCATTTAACGCTTTCTGTTTGAACCGTTATCCATATCACCTTGTCTTCTTTAGGTGGTTGAAGCGGCTTCTAGGCCACAAGGTCAAGCTCCTGTAAGTCAATCATTGGTGGAGGTGTTTGTGAGGGAGGAGCCGGATGCCGATTACCGGGATCTCACGGTCCAATCCCTACTCAAAAGCTATTTTCCTCTTACAAAAGATGAGAAAAAAATTGAAGGGGGAGGAGACGGCCATTTTGTCAACCATCCTTTTTCAAGACCTTACTTCAGTAAGTAATTTAAATATGGCCAACTTTCTGAATTCTTTTCACCCGGTTTGATCCCAATAATTTTTTTTCAAGCGATGTCAAGGATGAGTGAACTGATCCGGCGAGCTCGCAAGGACTCCCATCTCGTGAAGATAGTTACTTCCCAAATTAAAGATTCGGAGGATAAGGCTGCTGCTGAACTTGCCAAGGAAAAGGTTGAGAATGATGCCAAGGAGGCGGCCATCAAGATTTCAAATCTTGAGAAGTGTTTGGCTAAGGTGGAGGAGGAGAAGAAGGATGCCGTGGCAGCGGTGGAAGTGATCACAGGCCGACTTTTGGAGTGCAGCTATTTGTATGGCGAGAGGGTGCTTCTTGTAAGCCAAGCACTTCATTGGGACATACCGGATGACTTGGTTATGGATATAAACTTTCCAAGTTATTAAGACTTGGATGAGCACCAGAAAGAGAAAGAGCGCCAAGTGGCTGCTAATCAAGAGGCCGATAAGTGCACACTAGGTGGTGAAGAGTCAGCTCTTCCCATGGATGGTCATATTAAAGAACCGCGTGCCAACACTCATCCTCCTTCTCAGTAGTCTTAGCAATTTTCTTTTATAGTTTGTAATTTCTAAGCCCGTGTGGTGAATATTTTGTAAGCCTTTTGAGGCCGTTTGTTCCTTTGATGGCCAGTACTTATTTTATAATATAAATTTTGCTTCTTGACTACTATCATTTTATTTTGTTTGTTGCATTGCTTTTATTTCATGCTTTTGTCAAACAAAAGTGGAAAATAATAAAGTTAAAGCAAGCCATCTTTTAAATGTATTAAAGAAGCTAAATTGACTGGCGTATTGAGCCGCGTAGTGTATAGTGGGAGCTGGGTGCGCGAAGCCCTTATGCTCAATCGTTCGTTTGAGGACATAATATGTATTGGGAGCCGGGTGAGCTAAGCCTGTGTGATCAACCGTCCATTTAAGGACATTTGCCCTGTAGGCTGCATGGTTCCTTAAGAACTGTTTGCAAAATGTGAGTGACTTTCAGATAGTGTGATCAGCACTACTAAATTGCACCAAAAATGCACCTTTTCATTAGAAAAGGATAAAACATTAGGCCGGTGTCTATTAGTCCATTATCCAGTTTTTAGGAGACAGGTGCCAATCTCTAAAAGAATGCACCATCTATCAACCCATCATTTAGCTCAAGGTTTATTGGGGATGGGTGCCAATCTCATGAGAGAGTGCACCGCCCATCAGCCCATCATTTGGCTCAAGATTTGGTGAAGTACTTTTTGAGAGATGCTATGTTCCAAGTCCTTGGCAACTTTTTTCCATCCGTCTCCTTCAATTTGTAGGTAGTAGGTTCAATGACTTCATCAACAACATAGGGGCCTTCCTAATTGGCTCCTAGCTTACCTCTTCCTTCCGGCATTTGCGAGGCAGTTGAGTCTCTTAGGACCAAGTCCCCTTCTATGAACCGTACTTCTTTGACTCTTTTATCATGGTACTTTACAATCCTAGCTTTGTATGCTACCATCAGGATGCAAGCCCGCTCACATCTTTCTTCCAAGCTGTCCAAGTGATGGAGTAAGTTAATGTGGTTCTGCTCCTCATTGTAAAATTGGATTTGATTTGACGGAGCTCCAATCTCAACCAGTATAATCGCCTCGACTCCGTGGAGTAGCATGAAAGGTGTTTCTCCAGTTGGTTTGCAAGGAGTTGTCCTGTATGACCATAACACATTGTTAAGTTCTTCATCCCATGCCCCTTTTCTTCCCTCAAGCCTTCATTTGAGACCTTCGCCAAGCGATCTATTGGTAACTTCCTTTTGGCCATTTGTTTGTGGATGAGCAACGGATGAGAAATGCTGCTCAATCTTCAGTTCCTTGCAGAAGTTTTTGAAGTCTGCCGCTATAAATTACGACGCATTGTCTGAAATGATCTTTTGTGGTACACCGAAAATGGATGATGATGTGGCACCATACAAAATCAATGACCTGTTTAGGGGTGATGGTACTTATTGCAAGCGCTTCTACCCACTTGGGAAATGATCTATTACCACAAGAATGAACATTTTTTATCCGATTGCTGTAGGCATTGGTCCGACTATGTCAATTCCCCATGTTGAGAATGGCCATCCGGTGTAGATTGGTTTTTACATTACATGAGGGACGTGGGATTTCCTTGAGTAAATTTGGCATTAATGGCATGTCCGAACGTATTCTCCTGCGTCGAGATTCATAGATGGCCAATACTAGACAAAAAGTTTCATGCGGCAGATAAGAGTTTCAGCTGCTTGATGCAATTCGCATGCTCCTTCATGCATTTCAGAAATGATATACCAGCCGGATTCAGGTGTAACACAACTAAGCCATGCGTCTGTGTGAGAACATCGGTAGAGTTAGTTGTTGATAACCACGTACCTTGATGACTGTCTTACTATCTTTGCTGCTTCAGATCTGTCTTCCGATAGTTGATCATGCCCCAAGTAGTCAATGATTGGCTTCATCCATCTAAGTTCCACTTTTGCATAAAGACCATGACATCCTTTGTATCATTGGAAGGAGTCTGGATGACTTCGAATGGACATTGAAGTGATTTCCAATCATTTTTTGATGAGGTGGCTTTTGCGAGTCGGTCTGCCTCTTCATTTTCCATTTGGGATATATGTTCTACCTTCCACGTGATTCCCTTAACTTTTATCTTATTGGTTAACTTCCTACCTTTTCTAGGTATTTCATCATACCGGCCTCTTTGGTGGCAAAATTTTTATTGATTTGGTTTGACATGAGCTTTGAATCACTCTTTATCCTTACGTAGTTCGAAGAAATTTCTCATATGAGCTCGAGTTCTTTGATCACCGCTTCGTACTCCACCGCATTGTTTGTAGCCAAATAGGCGAGTTTGGCTACGTAAGTGAACTTAATTTTTTCTAGCCCATTGATCACAACTCCTATTCCTTCTCCCTCTAGTGACAAGGCTCCATCTACGTACATAGTCCATTCTTCAATTTTTGGGTACGTCTTCCTGATTAAGTTCTGCGAATTTGGTCACAAAGTCAGCCAGCACTTATGCTTTGAGGGCCTTATGAAATTCTAACCTTATATCGGACTTGCCCAAGCGGAAGGCCCACTCAATCAGTTATCTTAACATTTCAGGCCTTTGGAAGACTTTCTTCAATGGGTAACTTGTTCTCACAACCACCATGTACCCCTAGAAGTATGGGCGTAGACGGATGGTGGAAGAGACGAGTGCTAATGCCAACTTTTCGATTTCCGGATACCTTGTCTCAGTGTCTCTTAATGTTTTACTAGTGTAGTAGATCGGTTGTTGTCTGCCTTCTTCTTCTTTCACCAGTACTGAACCTACCACTTCGTCAGTCGCTGCTAAGTGCATGTATAGTGTTTCACCTTTTTCAAGCCAACTGAGTAATGGTGGAGACCCAAGGAATGCCTTGATGTCATCAAAGGCTTCTTGGTAAACTTCATTCCACTTGAACGATTGGACTCTCTTGATGACTTTATAGAACGGTAGACACTTTTTGGCTGAAAAGGAAATGAACCACCCTAATGCATTGATCCGATCGTTGAGCCTTTGCACCTCTTAGAGTGTTTTTGGTGGTTGCATACTCATGATCGCTTGAATCTTTTCAAGGTTTGCTTCAATTCCTCTCTGAGATATGAGATATCCCAAGAACATACCCCCTTCAACTTTGAAAGTGCATTTCTCCGAGTTTAGCCGGAGTTTGTGTTTTTGTAATATTTTGAAGATAGCTCGCATGTCATCCGTGTGGGTTTCTTTACTTCTACTTTTAATGATCATGTCATCCACATAGACTTCGACTATGTGTCCAATCATGTTTTTGAACATATCTTGTCACCAGTTGTTGGTATGTTGCTCCAGCATTTTTGAGTCCAAAAGGCATAACCGTGTAGCAGCAGGTTCCGTTGTGGGTGATGAAAGCATTTTTTTCTTTGTCATCCAGGTGCATGGAAATCTGGTGGTAGCCTGACTTAGAGTTGAGAAAGGAATAGATAGTGAACCCGGTAGTTGCGTTGACTAGCTGATCGATGCTGGGGAGTGGGAAACTATCCTTTGGCATGGCTTTGTTAATATCAGTGAAATCAACGCACATTCACCATGAGCCATTTGCCTTTTTTACTAGAACCACATTCACAAGCCAATCCAGGTAGTGAACCATTCTGATGTTGCTTGCTTCCAAGAGCTTCTTTATCTCTACTTCAATCGCCTTTTGCCTTTCGAGGGCATAGTTTCTCTTCTTTTGTTTGACAGGATTGGCATCAGGATGGAGGTCGAGTTTATGTGTGATGACCTTTGTAGGAACACCTGGTATGTCATTTTTGTTCCATTAGAAGGTGTGCTCTTCCTCTTTAAGGACTTTGCATATGTCAACCTTCGTTTGTCCGTCTAGGTCTTTAACTATCTTCACTTGTTTCCCTGGGGAGATCATGTATACCTCTAGATTACCAACAGGTTCAGCTTTTTTATAGTTTTTTATAGACTCGTCATTTTTTGATTCATTCTTGAGCGAAGCTAAGTATGTCTCGTGGGCTACTTGAGGGTTTCCCACCATGATAGCTTCTCCCTGTGTGGTGGGAATCGTCATTACAAACTTATTCATGGATATCAAAGAGTCAGAATCTACTAGAAAAGGCCTTCCTAGAATGATATTGTAAGCAATGGGGATCTCAGTAACAATGAATTCTACTTGTGCCCGCCACGTATGCTCCTTGTCTCCAAATTCAACTTCTAGATTCACCTGTCCCAGAGCTAGGACCGTGTGGCCACTCAACCCTACGAGTGGTGAAGAACTGGGGAACATGCGGTTCTCTGCAATGTGTAGTTTAGTTAGGGCCCTTTTAGTGATGAGGTTTACTGAACTGCTAGTGTCAACTATAACCCGTTTCACCATTTAGCCCTCAATATCAGCTTCTATGATGAGTGGATCTGGCCTTGGACGCTTAACCATACTATGTCTAGTGAAGGGGTCTACTCCCTTGATGTCAGATCTCTTCTCTGTTTGTCTAGGCCTTTTTGAAGGTTGTTGTGACTATGTCCGACCACCAATCATTAGGATAACCCCTTTGTTTCGCCATTTGGGTGATTTATCATTCTCCCGGCTACCTTTATCTTCTTCATTTGGTCGCTTGGTGATGCCTTTGACAAATTGTTCTAATTTGCCCTCCTTGATGAGATGGTGGATGTCGTTAGCTAGTATTCGACAATCATCTATGTGGTGACCTCTGGCCTTGTGAAACTCGCAGTACTTGTTCATTTTGCATCCTAGTCGGTAGTCAGCATTTACCCTAGGCTAACGTAGGCTTCTTTTGTCATTGCTCTTTTGTACGGCGATCAAGATGTCGCTTAAAGGTGCGTCTAATGATGGCTTGCTATTTGGGATGGGGCTGATGTAATCTATTCGACCGGATGATTTCTTATCCCTCCGTCAACTAGATATCTGGTTTTCAAACCTTGAGTCGTTATTACTAGAAGGGACTGAATGGTTGTCTCTTGGCCTTTGTAACTCATCAATTTCAATGTGCCCCTTTATTATGTTCATCATTTGTTGAAGGTCGGCTAGGTTCCTTTGGACTAACTCTGTCCTTAGCCGTTCACTTCAGGTTCCTCTTATCATGGCTTCTTTTACCATGCTGGAATCAATGTTTCAAACTTGGAGGCAACCTCGGTTGAATCGTTCGATATAGGCTCGTAGAGACTCGCCTTGTCCTTGTGTTTACCTCATGAAGTGTTCGCGAGGAGGTTCCAGTTGGTATGGAGCCAATAAATTGTGTGCAAAATTTCTGTTTGAGATCTTCCCAACCGTTGATTGACCTGGTCGGAAGAGCATCGAACTAGTAGGCGACCGGTCCGATCAACGTGTTCTGAAAATAATGGCATGCGTGTGACTCTGAGACATGTGCCATATCCATTTTATTTTTGAAGATTTTGACATGGGTCCTAGGATGCGTATTACCGCTGTAATTGTCGAAGTGGGGGATTTTGATGTATGGATTAAGCATCTCATTCTGTATCCTGACAGTGAATGGAGAGTAGGATGCCATCAACAGGGGCTCATGCAGGGTGACAACAAAGTGGTTCAACCCCTCTTTGAACATTCTTACAAACTCCGGATCGTTGACATAGCTCCTTCCTGACCCATGTAGTGTCGGGTGGGGAGGAGGCGTTGAATAAGGTGGTGGTGGAGGAGGCATTCCTCCACTATATCACGGATTGTAATATGTTGGAGGGATCACTCCATTCACATGGTCAAATGGCAAATTGTTGTGGATTGGTTGAGGGATTTCCGGATGCCTCGCCATCACTATCAACTCCTCCTAAGAAGGGATGGATGAATCACCATTATTTGTCCCTGTCTCATGGGATGCGTTGATCCGGCCTTGTTGCAATGAAAAGGAGTGGATGGGTGGCCTTTGTTGCAAAGTTGTGATGGTGGAGGAACGAATGGTTTTGTTGTTGAGAATGTGCCAGATGTTTTTAAATAGTCCTGGTCGGATGAGTTGATAACCTATGTCAGGTCGGGTGGGCTGATATCCTATGGTAGGAAAATTATTATGACCTCCACCGACCATGTGGCCAGCCATTGATGTTCCGTCTGGACTACTAAACAGGCCAAACAGGTTGTGTCATATTCGGGTCTGATCTTCTGGCATTATATGGTATTTTTGTGCTACACTTTCAAAGAAGGTGACACTGTTTGTTGTTGGCGGGGTGTGGACATCTGAGTGTTGCATGTTTTGTGACGTCATGGTTACTACGATGGATGCCATTGTCATGGATGGTGAGGAGAGTTGCGTTTCTCCACCTCCAGCATTGTTATTTCCGTCAGCCATGATATGTCTCTTGAGAGTTCGATCACTAGAACAAAAGTGTTGAGATTTGTGGAACAAAAATTCACTTTTGTTCCATGCTCATCGCACCACTAAAAGCCTGGTCCGGGGAAGTGTCGCTCATGCACCTGCTTTCAGGTTGTTGATTATGTCTTTCCATCACGCACGGTGGTCGGAATCTGCAAGATGAAAAGGAGGTGATTTTGGGGGCTAGCCGAGTGACTGGCATAGCCTCTCCGATGCCTAAGTTAGCAATGGAATTAAGAGAGGAGGCATAAAGTAATGTGGACATCCACTAGTGATGTGGGCATCCACTAGTGATGTGGGCATCCACTAATAATGTAGGTAGCCAATTATTAGTCAATATTGCTTTTCTTCTGTTTCTTAGTCAGACCATGTCTCCATCCGGTGGTTGGCATTGACCGGGTGGGAAAACCACTGTGAGATGGTGTCGTTGGAGAGGAACTCAGATGGATGGTAAAATCTACCAGCTCACCAACATATACTAGGTTATAAACTTGTATTTCCAAATTATGAATGGAAGATGATTGATTTTTAAACATTTGATCCATCTTATTCTCTAACTTTTTGTAACATTCTTTAAACTCTAATTGCTTATTACAAACTCCCTCTAGAAACTTGTCTATTTTACTTGTTAATTGCCCTATTCTATCAGTACTCTGGTAATTCTTTTGTTGATTGTCACCATACTTCCAATTAGAATTCCTAAAGTTATTTCCATTATTGCCATAAGAATTCCCTTGACTTTTAACATCACTTAATTGCTCCCCTACACCTGGGTTAAAGTTACACTCAAAAGCAGTGTGTCTGATTTGACCACAATTTTCACATGTCAAAGGGTTATTCTTACTTTTATGCATATTATCTATCTTAATAGATAAAGCAGATATTTGTGATTGCATAACAGTAATAAAATCTAATTCATTAACATTTTTAACTGAACTAGAGGATGTAGATGCAGCATGTGAATGAGTAGGAGTAGTAATACTTGTGCTCTCTCCACTGGACACATACTATTGTTACTTACCATATCTTCCAAAAGATCAAAAGCTTCTTGACCAGTTTACTTCATAAGAGATTCCGCAGCCACAATCACATTCTGAGGTAAACCATGATGAGGAAAAACTCACTGAAGTTCCTTATAACGTTCCCAGGCTTCGTATAAGGATTTCTTTAATGACTCTTGCGGTTTTTGCTAAAGGAAAATATTTAGTCAGAAAGTCTTGGGCTAATTGGTTCCAAGTAGTGATTGAATTTTGGGGTAATGAATTCAACCAAACTTTTGCTTTATCACGAAGTGTAAATGGGAATAAGAGAAGTTTAACTGCTTCATCGGGAACATTGGGCATTTTGAAACTATCACAGACTTCTAAAAAGTTTGTAATGTGAGAATTCAGATTTTCATTGGGTAGATCATAATAATGCACATTGTTGCTAATCATTTAAAGTAATGCTGGTTTTATTTCAAATTGATTCATTGAAATTGGCAGTCTAGTAATTCCTTGATTGTTATCATTGATGGTCAGAATAACATAATCCATAAGCCTTGGTTGAGGCAGAACTGGATCTGGATTTGGATTTTCAACTCGGTCTTGATCGTCAGCCATCCTTCTTACTTGTCTCTTATATTTCCATTTCCTTGTCCTACCAAATTGTTCTATTTCTGATTCGAAAGACTCTAAACTTTCTCCCAAATTACTCGTACTTGGCATGTACACACTAGAAAGAAAACTCAATGAATAAGAAAGAAAAATATGTTAATAAAAAAATATAATTTCTAAAATAAAAATAAAATTAAAATTAAATGTAAATGACATGTAAAATATAATTGCCCCGTTCTTAGGAATTTAATCTCTAGAACGCACTTGCCTTCCCCGGTAATGGTGCCAAAAGCTTGTTCGTTACTTTTCTACTGATAAGTTTAATAACTTGTTTGCAATATTTTGGATTTTAAGTATAGGTGTTGTCAATACCTCTTATCAAATAGAAAAATGATGATAACTGCAAGTATACAGTTGCGATGTAGTTTTAAAAGCTATCGATCCCACAGGAAAGGAACCAGCTCTAAAGATCAACAAGAGGAACGGAACAAAAGAAAATAATGTAATTTAGTTTGGAGGATTGGAATGATGGATGGATAGACAAATGTATGAAAGATTAGAAAAGATAAAAAGTAT
>CATIWQ010864156.1:0-10615 GCA_949673415.1 Euphorbia schlechtendalii | reverse complement strand
AAGATATTTAAGGATAGAAAACACCTAAGATTTTATCCTAATTCGGCCCTTAGCCTACCACCAATCCCCTGATTTCTTTTCGAGCTTTAATCCACTAGTGTTTTCTTTCCTTCAATAGGTGGAGAAGCCTTTATAGTGGGTAGATGATTATAGAAAGTACCTTCCTTTCTAACTACCGCTCAATACTTAGTTTAGGTGCCCTTCCAAACTATCTCACTTAGATATTTGGTAAAATGAAGAACAAAGGATTTCAGCTTATAAACATGTGGAATTCTTTAAAATGAATATAGCTTAGCTAAGATTCTAGACCTATCTAATTGCTCTTTGACAAACTGGTTGAAATTGGTTATTTGCTTTGGATTGCTTCAAATGGAATTTCTAAAGCTAGGATTGTTTTAGCAAAGATTCAGCTCTTAGGAAATTCAAGGTGATTCGCTTAGTTGTAACTTCTGCTCTAAGCTCTATTCATAGATTAAGAGGGATGGAAGTAGTTGTTGTATGTTATTGTGCGCATTATCAAGCTGACCCCAAAGAATCTCACTTGGTTACTGTTAAGAGAATTCTCCTATACTTGCAAGGATCTATTGATGCAAGTTTGTGGTATCCAAATAGCTTAGATTTCACTCCAAGAGGATACACAGTTATTGACTATAGCAGAGTTGATAGGAAAAGCACCGTAGGTTGATGTCATTTCCTTGGAGAATGGTACATCAAGAAGAAAACTTCCATCACTCTAAGTACTGCAAAAGTTGAGTACATGGTCGTAGGAAGTTTTATAGCGCAGCTACTATAGATTAAGTAGCAACTTGAGGAATATGGTATAAAGTCTAAATGCCTTGAAGTTATGTGTGATATTAAAAGAAAAATAGACTTATCCAAGATTCCGGTTCAACATGGCAGGATTAAGTATGTCAATATTAGACATCACTTCATAAGGGATTATAAGATAAGAGGAAATTTTAAATTGGAATATGTTCCATCTGAGGAATATCGCGCAAACATTTTCACAAAGCCTTTAGCAAAAGAGGAGTTCAACACTCTCAGGGAGCTTATTGGCATGACGAACCTAATTTGAAGAAAATTTCTAGAAAAATGGCTAAGTGTCCAAAGATTTATCAAATTGGTGTTAACTTAAATAAGGTAACACGTATTCACTCACCTTGGTAAATCTATTAGTTTAAGTTATCACGGTAAAAGTTAAATTCTCGCCTTTCAAAGAGAATTTTTTCATTTAGAACGTTTTAACCTAAACTACAACATTTTACTAAGTCGGTTAATACTTATGTTCAATCTCATCGTTTACTTTGATCTTTGCCATTGAAAGGGACACGTATTATTTTGCAATTTTGTTGCCTATATAAAGAGGACTTAGGGTGGAGAGAGACTTACACTTGCTTAAGAATTGCAATCGTTTATTCTCAAAATCCCTAATTTCTTTCTACTCAAACCTTCAGCTGCAATGCCTTCTCAAACTTAAGACTGCACTCTAGATGAGTATCAGTTCTTCCTAAGTGAGTATCAAAGGAATATGTTTATCAGCACTGCTGGATGAACTGAGAAGGTAGTTTTCCCACAAGGAACAATGTTTACCCTTATAAAATGGGGTACTGCAGAGAATATGGTCAAGTTAATGAAGTGGACTACAATAGATTGCTCAAGAACGAGTTCTTAAAGAAGGTTATTAAGGAGCAGAGGTTGAGGAATTTTTTCCTATAATGCTCGGCTATCAAGGAAATCATGAAGGGTTTCTACATCGGCTTGTATTCGATAGAGGGATTTCAAGATATTATGGCTATAGAAATTAGAGGAAAGTCTTATTTAGTGTCTATAAAGTTAATTGGCAGTATTCTTAGAATGTACACAAAAGGGAAAGAGTTAAGGAGAAATTGAGATGAAGTGCATGTAGATATCCCATAAGATTGGGAGTTGTTAAGTTACTATGACTTTGGAGAAATCAAGGCTTCATGAATGTCTTGGAGAGCCAAGGCTAATCATGAGTTATTAGTGAAGTAACTTCTACCCAATATAGACTTTCAAGCTCAATCTTTCTTCATCACCTCAACATACAACTACTTCCACTCAATATACTCAACAATATTCTACACCACCTCCTTTTACTACTGAACCAATTTCTTTGCCTTCCTCAACCAAAGAAAACTTAGACCAATCCACAAATCCACCAACTACCAACTCGAAAACAACCCTTTCTTCTAGCCAAACCACTACCCCTTCAATCCCTCTAATTGGGGAACTTCCTCACACTAAGAACTATGCTTAGGAGGAAAAAATAATAGCTATAAGTGTTGATGAGGTAAATTTTACAACCAAGGATGCAACCCTTACTAGTAGCTATTAGGTCTAAGAGGATACTAATGATTCATCTATCTAAGATAAAATAAGAGAGATTGCAAGGGCTAAATACCCTTTTCTCAAATCAACTGCTAATTCAGATGCAACAATAATCCAAATGCTACTAGTTGAAGAATTGATAGCTTCTACAAAGAAGAAGAAGGATCTAATGCCTGAATTTGAAGAGCGCACAAGCATTCCGTACAGTAAATTTATTTTGAAGAATTTTGAGTGCATATAAGGGATCTTGTTAACAATTAGAAACCATTTTGCTAAAGAGAGCACAAAATATCTAGTTGATAAGATGGAAACTATCCTCAACGAACTCACAAATTTTGCAGCTCAATTGAACGTAGTAGTCTCCGCTATTCCAAATTTAAAAGTCATCGCCAATGTTGTGTTAGGAAGAGTTAAGGTCAGTTTTGATAACACATTAATGCAACTAAGTAACATTTATGGCATGGTGGCAGATCAAACAACTCAATTTTATTGATAAGCTGGATAAATCTGTGGATTTTCACCACAACATGGCCAATACTGTAGAAACCAAGTTAACAGTACTTCATAATACTTAAACGTTTTGAAAATAGCAAACTTAGTAGGCTAGTGAATTTAATTGAGACTTAAGTAGACTCTTGGTTAATGAAGCTGACTTGAGTTTTGTTTAAGGAAAAATAACTCAGATTTGCTGAGTCATTAATTAAGTTATGACTTAGAGTAGGAAAAGCTAAGTTGTGTTGAGTACTACGTAGTTTAAGAAAATATCTACTCATGTTGAGTCCCACTTTTATTAATTAAAAGCAGTTTTATTTGACATATTGAGAATTGAATGACACACATACATTTAACGTATTTTGTGAGAGATGGAATATTCTTTAGATGCTTTTCAAGTTAAAAAGCACTGAAATTAAAGAAGATTTCATATCTTCCTCACAAGATAAAAGGTGTCAGTACGGAATGTCTGGAATCCCTCACAAAAGTCAAAGACAAAAGGAATTCTCTGTCAGGCGCTGTCCGTGTGAGTTTGCAACGTCAGTAATGTCAACCAATTTGAAGATTCCACGTTGCATTCTCGCTTGCCTCTCTCAAACCGAATTGCTGAAGACAAATGACATTTTATCAATGAAATTATATCATGCCTCAACATCCAACTTTTCATATGTAAAGGTCTTAGAATCTGTCTCCAATGGGAAGATTCAAAAGATATGAAGAGAAGAGAGAGAATGAAAAATTTGCAATGGCTACTTCTCAAAGCTTCAAGTGTAAATAGTAGATAGTAGTAGACTTTTAAACTTGGTGAATTACCTTGAATTTCGTAGGAGCCAAATTTCTACAAAAATCCTTCTAACTTCCAAGAAATTCCATTTCAAGCAATCAGCAAACAATTCACTTTCTCATTTGCTTGTAATAGAGAGAATCACTCAGTAGATTAACATTGTAAGGATTCAGCAATTTTTAAGTTGAATCCAATTCATAATTCTTATGCATCCTTGAGTGAAAATTTTGGAAGGGTACCCAAACTGTGTTGAGTGGTAGATTAGAAAGAAAGGTACTTTTTGTAAAATTTGCTCTATCCATTGTAAAGGCTTCTCCTCCTAAGTAAGGAAAGATCAACGAGTGGATTTAAGCTCGGAGAGGGTATCCAGGGACTGGAGGTAGGCTCGGGGCTGAACTAGGATAAAACCAGGTGTTGACGTTCATACTTTTACTATCTAGTCTTTATCATCTACCATTCTTTCTATTCTAAATCATTCTCGCTTGAAAAACCAATTCGTGCTAAGTAGGAACTCAGTAATGAATTGAAGATAAACTATCCAACACAGCTGTACAGTTTATAAGTTTTAAAGAGCTCAGCATAGCATAACTCACCACGCATTTAAAACTTAACTTGGTTCAAAATTGTTTTAAAAATTAAAAGTAATCGAGAAACTCATTCACCCCCTCTGCTGTCATTTATAAGCTGTATAAGGACCAACAAGTGGTATCAGAGTGAGTGCTTAACTTATCGACTAACTATCATTGAGTTTCGATCTATAAATGGCTTATAACAACTTCAGCTCTTGCTCCGGTTAGGAAATTCTCCTCAAGGTGGGAGTGTCAATGACCAGACCACCTCTCTTTGATGGTAATCATTACACATTCTAGAAAAATTGCTTGAATAAATTTATTCAATCTTAAAGCATGTAAGCTTGGCCCCCGATCAAGCTTAGCCCTAGAGTTCCCATGGTTATGAGGAACGAAATTCGTAGCCCAGTAAATCTAGAAGAGTACGATGATGCTGACCTGAGGCTTCTCAAAGAGAATGCTGCAGTGATTAACTACTTACATTTTGTGCTTGATCTTATTGAGTTTAACACGGTCTCAGGATGTGAGACAACATAAGAGATCTAGAAAAAGTTGGAGATTACCTATGAAGGGATGGATAAAGTTAAGGAGTAAAAGATTATCCTCGTGTTGAGGGAGTATGAGATGTTCTCAATGATCATCGACGAGGGTATTCAGAATATGAATACTAGGTTCATTAACATTGTTAATTAACTAAAGAGATTGGGAAAGGATTTCACTAAAGAGGAGCTCGTCAAGAAGATTCTGCGTACTCTTACATTAGAGTGGGACTCCAAGAAGAGCGCTATTGAGGAGGCTCATAATCTAAAGACCCATAGCTAAGATGAGTTGATAGGCACCTTGTTGACTCAAGAGATGTCTCTGAGGAAGTATTCTAATAACTCTAAGAGGAGTCGTGGTAAGGATAGAGAGGGAAAAGCCATTATCCTAAAAGCTGATTCTTTGGAGGAGTCCTTCAACTGTGACTCTGATGAGCAAATGGCCCTTTTGACCAGGCGTTTCAAACTCTTCATGAAGAAGGATGGGAAGTTCAACAAGAAGAAGTTTCCCACTATAATCAAGTTAACTTAGCATCGGCATAGAGTTGAGGAAGGAGCATGGAAAGGGCACACAAAGATATCAAATGCTTTAGCTGTGGAGAGAAAGGCCATATCCAATCTAGCTCTCCAAATGTGAAAAAGGATAGATTCAAGAAGTGGTTCAGTAAGAAGAATGCAACCCTTGCTGCCACTAGGAGCGACTTAGAGGAATCCTCATCATTCAATGAGGAAGCAATTGATTCAGCAAACCTCTATCTCATGGCCAACAAGAATCATAGGGGCGAAGGCTCATCATCTACCTCTAGTAGAGATCCATTTGCTGTTGACTCTGAAGTTGAGCACAATAAGGGAAATGCTCCTCAAGCTTTGGTACATTCTGAAATTCCCTTATCTATGGAAGAATTTGCCTAGGAACTTTTTGATGTTATAAAGTTGACTAACAAGTCAATGAAAAATATTAAAGAGTTAGTGAGGAGATGTGAAGATTCGGAAGACACTATCGCTTTCTTATCTCCTGCTATCCACTTTCTTCAAGAGGTTTCTCCAGTCAAAGGTTTGAAGTTCAACTTGCTTTGTGTAGCCCAACTTTTTGACAATGCAGAAAGTTTACATTAGACTCAATAGGATGTTCTGTAATTGATTGTAAGGCTGATTCTACTATTCTCTTTGCTCCTCGAATCAATAATGTATATATGATTGATTTATCCCCTAGCTCCACTAATGTGTGTCTTGTATCTAAGGAGGATAATTTGTTGCTTTGGCATAAAAGGTTGGGTCATATAAATATGAACATTCTCTCCAAACTTAGAAAAGCAATTAGTTGTGGGTTTACCCAGCATCACCTTCGAAAAGAATAAACTGTGCTCAACTTGCTAAGTAGGTAAGCAAGTGAAGAAATCTTTTAAGTTAATAAATCACATAGTAACTAAGCGACAGTTGGAGCTCCTCCACTGGATCTTTTCAACCCATTTCAGCCAATGAGCATTGGTGGTAAGAGATTTTTGTTGATGGTTGTGGATGAATTCACGAGATTCACTTGGGTAGTCTTATTGAGTAGCAAAGATGAGATATATGAATCTTTTGTCAAGCTCAGTAACCGGATAATGAATGAAATAGGAACTAAAATCATTAGAATCTAAAGTGATCATGGACGTGAATTTGAGAACTTTCAATTTCAAAGAATTCTATTCAGCACATGGTATTGACCAGAACTTCTCTTCTCCCTATACGCCTCAACAAAATGGTGTTGTAGAAAGGAAGAATAGAACCATAGTTGAAATGGCTTGATCTATGCTGAGTGATAGCAATCTACCAAAGTACTTTTGGGGAGAAGCTTTTAACACAGCCTGTTATATCTTGAATCAGGTTTTAATTCACTCAATTCTGAGAAGGCACCCTACGTTGTCGAGGGCTCAAGCCTAATATTGGTCATCTCAAATCATTTAGCTGTAGGTGCTTTATTCTTAACACCAAGGAGCAATTAGGAAAGTTTGATATATGTCTTAACAACAGGGTATATAGAATATATGTCTAAGCATGCCACTCTCTGTGCTACCCAACTCAGCACAAGACCCCCTTGTTGAGGAAGTCAAAGATGATGAGGATCTTTCTATCAACTTCAATGATGGTGAAGATTAACCTCCTCCTCAGCATTGCATTGTCGATCCTCTAGTAGTTGATCCGAGTCTTCCAAAAGAGATTAGAGTTCATCGCAACCATTCGCTAGATAGCATAGTTGATGATGTTCATAATCTAATGATGACGCGAGGTCAGCTCAGTAAGATGATGACTCATCTAGCCTTCATATCATTGATTGAACCTAAGATGTTTGAAGATGCAAAAGGAGATGAATATTGGATGATCACAATGCAAGAAGATCTAGGTCAGTTCAAGCGCAATGATGTTTGGGATCTAGTTTCGAAGCCTAAAGGGAAATCAATCATTGGAACCAAATGAGTTTTCAAGAACAAGCTAGATGAAGATGGCTTTGTTGTCAGTAACAAAGCTGGGCTTGTTGCGAAAGGCTACAATTAGGAAGAAGGCATCGATTATGATGAGACTTATGCTCCTATAGCCCAGCTTGAAACAATTCGAATCCTATGTGCTTTTGCATCTCATATGAACTTCAAATTGTTTCAAATGGATGTTAAGAGTGCATTCCTCAATGGATTCATTCAAGAAGAAGTTTATGTTCGTCAACCTCCTAGCTTTGAAGATCCGAAGAATCCTGAGCACGTCTTCAAATTGAAGAAAGGTCTCTATGGATTGAAGTAGGCTCCTAGAGTTTGATATGAGAGGCTGACCAATTTCTTGATAAGCAAAGGCTATGAAAGAGGAAAAGCATATACAACTCTATTTATTAGGTGAAGAAAGGAAGATGTGTTACTAGTCCAAATATACGTTGATGATAACTTATTTGGAGCAATTGATGAGAAGCTGTACAAGGAGTTCAGAAAGCAAATGAAGAGCGAGCTCGAAATGTCTATGATGGGAGAGCTCAACTTTTTCTTGGTCTTCAAATCAAATAGAATGAAGATGGAATTTTCATCAGTCAAGCTAAATATTCTAGAGAAGTCCTAAAAAAGTTTGACGTGGAGCATTCAAAGCTAATGTCCACTCCCATAGCCACTGATATTATCCTGAGTAAAGATGAAGCTAGAAAACCTATGGATAGCAAGTTCTATAGAGGAATCATAGGCTCTCTTCTTTATCTCACTGCTAGTAGGCTTGACATTCAGAATGCTATGTGCTACTGTGCTCGTTATCAAGTTGACACCAGAGAATCTCATTTAGCCTCTGTTAAGAGAATTTTCAAGTACTTATAAGGCTCGATTGAACTAGGTCTATGGCATCCCAGCAGCTCAGATTTCACTCCTAAGGGATTCATAGGTGCTCATTATGGAAGAGATATGCTCGATAGGAAAAGTACAACAGGAGAATGTCATTTCTTTGGAGAGTGCCTTGTCTCATGATATAGTAAGAAGCAAACTTCTGTTGCATTGAGTACAACTGAAGCTGAGTACATGGCAGTAGGAAGTTGCGTAGCACAACTGCCATGGATTAAGTAGTAATTGGAAGATTATGGTATAAAGTCAAATTTTCTCGAAGTTATGTGTGATAATAAGAGCGTAATTGACCTATCCAAAAATCCAGTTCAGTATGGCAGGATGAAGAATGTCAATATCATACATCACTTCATTAGGGATCATGTGTTACAAGGACATGTCAAGCTGGAGTATGTTCCTTCAAAGGAACAGCGCGCTGATATCTTCACCACACCATTGCCAAAGGAGCAATTCTGTGTTCTAAGGCAATTAATTAGAATGGCAAATCCACATTGAAGAAGAAGAAGGAAAGTGAAATTCTCAAAATTATGGCTAAGTGTTGAAGATCAAGGCTTGAGAAGACACGTGGATATCACCATCCATATTTTAAAGCAACGACGTGAGGAACATCTTCGCGGTTAAATTTGAAGCTCTACTTTTTTCAAAAAGATGTGCATTTAAAGTGGAATCGTACTTATCTAAACTCATCATTTTACTAAGATGGTTAATCTCTTACCAATCTAAGCGTTCATTTTTCATCAAGCTTTATGGAAGCACTACGTACCCCTAAGAGATGTTGCTATCTATATAAGTTGAATAGTTGAAGAGAGAAGCTTCACTTGCATTCTGTGATTTTTGAATCCAAAAAGTAATTGAATCATAATTTTATCTTCTCCTTCAAAACCATTTAATCTCTCTCAAATGGTGATTTCTCGAATAACCTTCAGGTTCCGTGCAACCACATCTATGAAAATAGTTGCGAACATTGAGGAAAAAATTGAAAAGTTGACCCTACAAGAAGGCACCTCTTCACTAAGTTGGATTGGGCTGATAACCTAGATTTTGGACCGGTTTATGAAGTAGATTATGAAGGGTTGCTAAGGAACAAAATCATGCATAGAATCATTAAGATGCAACACCTTAGTTCTTTTTTGAAGATGGAAGGACCTACCATCACAAGACTTATCAAGCTATTCTACTTAACCTCTACACCATTCAAGGGTTTAGTGATGTACTGATGATGGATTTCAGAGGCAAATCAACTCTCATCTATGCGAGACTGGTTGGGAGCATTCTCAACAAGCCTACAAGAGGCACTCTGCTCTGCAAGACTGGCAATGAGGATGCCTAGTCATTCATGAGGATTGGGAGCTCCCCTTTAATTATGTATCAGGGGAGATAGCAGTGAGCGGAATGAGCTGGACCGCCAGAGTTTTCCACGAGCTGGTGGTGAAGCTGCTGCTACCATAGACTAGGTTTGTGACTAGCTGCACCTATTTTGAGAGGTGTGTGGTCTACCATATGGTAGAGGGTAAGACGCTTAACTAGCTAGTGGTGATTCTTCACCATTTGACCAAGCTGACTACTGTCTATCACTATGGTTACCTCATAACCAAACTAATGAGGGTGGCGAAAGTGGACATCACTTAGTTTTTGGGGGAGTCCGGTGATAAAGTTCTACCTATGAAGAAGAGATTTGACATGTCTCACTTCAGCAAATTGGTTCATAACCAGGTATATACTAGGTACAACAAGGCATAATAGAAACACAAGCTTAAGTGCGTACCAACAGTAGTACCGATGGACATCTTGAAGGAGGATGAAGATGGTTTCATGGTGGACTTCGATGATAGTAATGACTCTGACAATGTTCCTATATCATGCATCCTAGAGAAAGTCACCGCCACTGCCTCCTCTCCTAAGTAGAAGGTTGCATCCTCTAAGGCTAAGGGGACGAGCCCTACAAAATCCAAAGCTGATGAGGCCCCTGCTCAGCCCTAGTGAAGAAAGATGAATGCTAAGACCCACACACAAATAGAAGCGAAGGCTAAACTTCAAACTGAGTAGCAAGAGGAGGAACAAAAAGATGCGACTACGGCTGATGAGTCGCTGCACCAAAGAAAGCGCTAAATGGTATTCTCAGAAGAAACTGAGGCGTAGGGCGAGGCCAAAAGGTCTAGAGAAGAGGACACTCTAAGTCCTAAAGTTGCTGCTCAAGTTCAAGGAATTTTTGCCAAAGTGAAGGGCACTCAACGCAATAGTTCTGCCACCTATATACCTTTGTAACGAAATGTGCAGGTGGTGAGCAGCGAGGAGGATGTTGGAGACACCCTATCCTTGATTCCTGAGGAGTCTGATCTTAAGGACCCCAACATCCTAAGACTTTCTTTCATTCATGTTGAGCAGTCCTCTACGCAGCATGAGCAACCTCAAGTTGACCCATCCTTGGGTAAAACAGTTAACCCTGAGGTTCCTTTAAATCCTAACCCTTCTTCTTCTCTTGTAAATTCTCCCAAACCCCCAGTATATACTCCTATAGATAATGAAACATAGACT
>CATIWQ010864058.1:0-45569 GCA_949673415.1 Euphorbia schlechtendalii | reverse complement strand
GTTTTGTTTGAGGATTATGCAAGTTTAATATCAACGCCTGGAAATCATGGATGACTGATAATTACTCCCTCCGGTTCCTAATATTTATCATTCTAGATTTTTACTTTGATTCTTAATATTTATCAAGCCCGGCCCGAACCCGCCCGACGAACAAGTCTATTTAGCAGTATCTCATTGCACTGTCTTTCGTGGTTTGTTTTTATCACCAAATACAGGTTTTGTTTGAGGATTATGCAAGTTTAATATCAACGCCTGGAAATCATGGATGACTGATAATTACTCCCTCCGGTTCCTAATATTTATCATTCTAGATTTTTTACTTTGATTCTTAATATTTATCATTTTAAAATATCAATACAATTTTTAACAAGATTTTCCTAATTTACCCTTGCATTAATTAGAAAAGAGATTAAGTTTAAATTAATTTATAAGTTTGTAATTAAGAAGTGAGAATTTTATTATAAAGTAAAAAAGATAAATTAGTCATTTTCATAGTATATTAAATGATTTATTGATTTTAATGAAAATTCTAAAATGATAAATATTAAAAATCGGAGGGAATATAAGATTATAAAGTCTTGGTGAAGCGATAATGGGCATAAGTTATAAAGTCTGTTTTAATAAAGGAATCAAATGAGTAACACAAGGATTAACAAGGTAACGTGTATAGTAAAGGTGCACAAAAGGTAAACTAGGAACACCACATTTACCAAGAAAAGGTGTTAAGCCCACCCAAACATGCTGAATAATTCCTAAAAAATGCTGAATAAAAAAATTAAGGCAATTCTTAAAAATGCACCAAAACTAGACATTTCCTGTCACTAGAAGCAGATCAGTTTGAGCGACCCAACTTCAGCATAATGATAAAACAGGACAAGTCTCGAACATCACAATTCATAATAATATGTTCATGCTACCCCAAGAGGGTGAAATGCAATAAGCCACTGGCAAAAAGTGCAACACCAAGAACAAGAGACTAATATTGAAACCTATTTAGTAATAATAAGCCCTATGCCTCTATGTGCTATGCACATCAAAAGAAAAAACCACTCATTCCTCAAATGGATATTAAGTCGGCTAAACTGCCATTACCATACAATACAAGAGATATCGGCTCTCAGATAAATGCTGTTCTTCCACCCCTTCGGCTATGCCTGTCATACGCAGTGTTGAATTTATCAACCAGCTCATTCATGGTGCTGGACAAAAAAAAGAAGGATACAGTTAGTAATATCATGGATACAGTTAAATATTGATTACACATATTCCATGAAATTATTTTATTTGCCTAAAGCAATCAAGCCACATCTAGGCCTTGTTATGTTTAACACTTAATTTTCTATAATAAACCCAAGAGAACAAATCCCAGGTCGACTCTTTTCCGAGGCATATGTGCGCCTTCCAAAGACAACATCTCTCAACCTAAGGGCACGGTTTGCATTTAACCACAAAATGTCCCTGTTTCACTGAGTTTCTACCAACTTTAAAATCTGAAGTGTTTTGTTCTTTCTACAGCAAAGTGCTAATGCTAGAATTGACTTCAGCGCATGTTGCCTAGCCCTTTCTAAGCATTATATTTCCTCGTTCTAACCAATAAGCCGGTTCAATAAGTTTACACCTTCAAATTTGACAAGTTTATAATTAAAAAGTTAAAAGAGAAAAAAGGAAAAATAACCAGATGCTACAAAAAGGTACGCGGAGAAATCCTACCTCGAGCAGTTAGTAAACATGGCCAGGTAAGTGATTAATAATGTATCATTGTATTCCTGTCACAAAGGAAAAAAGTTATTATATCTACAAATTCAAAATATATTTTTCATATGATATTGATAACAACTCCCAATGAAATAAAGCTGTATCATTTCAAAGCGGTAATTTTAGGACCATTTCCCCCAGACAAATAATATAATTCTAAGATGCAATCAATAAAATAGCATCATCAAAGGTGTTACAAGTCTGTCAAAACTCACCATCAAAAAATCATCTTGAAATTTTTCAGATTCAATAGCTGGCAATCTCCTCAAAAGACTGGATACTTGTCTTAACAGAGAGTTCTCACAAGGAATTTCACCTGCATTGTAAAATGTAGCACAAACCTTTCAAAAGCGAACATATAAGATCACAGAAAATGGTCCTTTTTGTCCCAATATTATCATCTTTCAGTCCGTGTTCGCTTACCCAAAGTTAAATCCAGATACTCTTTAATGTAATTCAGTATGAGTTGCCCAGAGGCCAATAGAAGCTGATAGTCCATCAGTCAGATGGATTAACAGAAATCTTTTCATCAAGAACATGAACATGTTCAGTAGTGATGATTCAAAGATTTAAACCTATTTAAAGTATATTGCGACATATTTAATTGATTTTATGACCCTTGTCAAAATGAATATTGGGTGTACCCATTTAGTAAGGAGGATTGTAACTTTAGAATATTTCAGTGAATAAATTTATTGAAGCTTTTATATCAATAAAATTCAGCGTATTCTTTCCATAGTGATAATGCTTAGCCATTGTGTAAACTGAATCTATTGCCCTTTCCATCAATAAGAAATACATTTACCTTTCTGCATAGCAGCAAGGTAGTGATGAAGTACTCTAATTCTGCTATTCAACATCTTGATGGCGCTGTGTATCCCAGTAAGGTGTGCAGCCACTGCAAAAAAAAACAAGGTAAATTAGAATGGAAAACCCTCTCTTAAGAAAATGTCTATTCAATTAATAGTACCATATATCACATGATATAGTATTTGTGGTGTTTTAGAATGGATCACTTAAATAAAATATTGATGGTTGTCAGCCATGGTTTTACATAATTTAATTATTTACATTGTTTAGTGTGCCTTAAGAGCGCATACACCTGTGCCTTGCACCTAAGGTTTAGGGCACCTTTGCTCCTTTAGTAATGATGATGAATACATAGGCAACGAATGGTAAACAGAGAAGAGAAGCCTACATTGGGTAGCTGCAGAGCCTCCATCAGATGGCTTAAGATGAGCCACATGATCAACTGAAATTCTTTCAGCTTCCACAGTCTATTAACCCAAAAAGACACTGATCAAAAATACAAATACCAAAGAGAACATAACAGGTATGTAAGAAGGGAAATGTATAACCTCAATTGTGTAGCTGGAACGAACAAATATAAGTTGTGGAATGCCCTCTATCACATGCAGCTCTATTAGAAAAGCATGAAAGAAAAAATTATAAAATGTCCACAAATAAAGATTCAAAGAAAATATGCATATTGCGCAATAGACAATAGATAGAATATCCTTACTGAAATATTAAATCAATAGCCATTGCAGTACTCAAAACATTGTCATATGATTATAAATTGCATACACATTGTGCAAGAAAAATATGATATTATGTTGTGTACCACAGAGTACCTCCCTAAAGGCTCCACGTCAGGATAATAAACCTATAGCTTCAAAATGATCAAATTTCTACATAATTAATTGCAAATCATATGCCTAATTATGCAATATTATTTTTAACTAAGTACATAGCCACCTTCAGAAGCATTGCTAAAGATAAAAAAGAGATTCATAGACCCTGAGAGTTTAAAAGTTCAAAAGTCTTTCTTAAAAACAGAGTAAGACTCCCAATCACCTAGCTACAGACTGTGTTGTTAAAGGCAAAACTACAGTGTTGTTAAAGGCAACACTGAGCTATGTGCCAGGCAAACAAGGCTATCAGTAGTTACGCATATTATGCCCTTTTTAACAAATTTCAAATCTTATGTCTAAAACAAAAATCAGTGGTTGATTTCAAATAAACAACACCATAACTATATTTGATGTTCAAATCAGACCCCAAAAAAATACTAAGAAATGCATTTGGAAAATACATATTCTACATGACAATTATAAAATATATAATAAATCCCCCATCGATGCACTTGCATTAAAGTTTAGTTGCTTAAACAATTAAATATAACCTAATTCATAGCAACTGGCTGGAAAGTTCATTATTATTTGGGTGGCTTAATGCGCAATAACAAAAGACAATGGCGACCATTATGTGAAGGAAGAAAATGTAGTGCATGTCACATACCGCTTTCAAAAATAGTCACCGGCAGATCCTTCTGGGCAGGATTGATTGAAGGATTGAGTAGAACATATACAGGGCTCTCATTAATGTCCATCAACTGTCATACAAAATGAGAGTTATAGCCCATTCCCAACAAAATCAAACTTACCCAAAACATAAGGAAAAACAAGAGCAAACATCAAGACTTCAAATATAGAAGTAGAACATGGTAGAATTAACATCTATAAAAGAAAATAAAACACACGATAACACGTGCATTTATGGGCATAACCTTGCACCAAGAGTACAGGCTAGCTGCAAGACAAAAGGCAGTCAAGGTTGAGTAAAAGCATCATGTTGATTTGAAGGGAGGATTAGAATTCATAAAGTGTTGGGGCAAATGAAAAGGTATATACGAAATCACTTTTCAAACGATGCTACTGAAGCAGTTATGAATTATGATCATGAAAGTTATCAGGACCTTGCTAGTTGATACAATACAGATATCAGTAAAGATAACAAAAAGGCCAAAGAAATATGAATAAATTTGAGATAAACCTGCAAATTAGCAGGAATTAGCATAACAGACTCTATGGCAGATGATTAAATTTGCAGTACTTTTTAGGTTCACTAAACTTTTAGAGACCAATTCAGTGGCTTTACATGCAAAATATCAAGTGTAGAGATTTTTAATTTTTTCAGCATCGTTTTCACATGTTTTCTATTATGACGATAATGAGTATGAAAGCAACATTGATGGTCATCAACTACTGAAAGTCTTGCAAAATCAATTAACATGAAAGCAAATAAAAGAAAAGTGAAAAGAGGGAAAGATAAATCCAATGGATAAAGAAGGCAAAAAAGGCAGTGTTAAATGTAAAACGTGATGACATACTATTCATCGAGCTACCATATAGATAGAAATCTACACTAAAGCAAGTGACAGGCTTCCCTTGGTGGTTGATCAAATTAACATCAGCTGCTCTTCATCCAGAAAAAATTGCATCCTAAACAATCAAACAAAAGGGCAAGAGGGAAAACAATTGCATTGTAATTTGAATTGATCCCCCCAATCTCTAGGTATAGCAAAAAACACCATTGTATGCTGAAAATGGTGAACACCAAACTTATAATAGAATTTTTTTGTTTGATTCAATAGACATCCTAACATTAAACAACACATTTGAAAACAAAAAAGCAAGAGGAAAAAGTATTTCAGATGGAGAAAGTGCAGCAAGAACATACAGCCTTGTGGATATGCATATCGGATTCCTCAGCATCACTCCCAGTTGAATACCATCCCAGAATATAAAAGTTGGGGAAAACCTTCTTATCTGCAATCCAAAAGCAATTATTAACAAAAAAAACTCACATAAATAGAACCCTAGATACTCCTAAAATACAAATAGAAATAAAACGAAAAAGAAAGAGAGAAAGAAGAATCTTACAGAGCTCTTGCTTCTTCTCGAGGAAGGCGCGGTCGAGAGAGTGGGAGATGGGATCATAGAGAAGTTCGAAACTGTTAAAAATCTCGACGGTGCGTCCTCTCTGCACTCCTACGACACAACCGTAAACCCTAGGGGGCGGTGGTGCAGGAGTTGAAGGAGGTGGGGCGGCATCTCCGGCGACGTGGTTGGGGGAGATAGGAGGATTCAACTGAGACTTGACACGAGTGTAGTGATCGGATATGTTAACGATAACGAGGGGGTGAAGCTTGAATGTTAGTCCACTGCTAGAAGAAGACGCCATTGTTGTTTTGACTGGACTTGCCTTCAATTCCCCTAATTATTCTTCCTCGTCGATCGGAGTCGCCGTCGGTGAAAGAACCTAAAAAGAAATTAATTGAACGGTCAAGTGAATTTAGGAGTCTGAGCTTTTTCCCTTTATAATTCTCCACTATATACTTTGCCGTTTTGTCCATGTCCACGGATTTTAATTCGTGGGTTGAGATTTTGTTGGGTTGGGCTCGTGTAAGAGTCTGCTTTTTTTTAGGTGAACAAGGGTCAATTTTTTTGTTCTCTGGTTGTTTTAATAAACTCATTTCACACAGTATTTTTTAATATCGAAAAAGTAATGTCAAATTAGTCATAACTCGATTTGGGAAAAAGAGATTTATTTTAGGCCTAATTTGTCCTCACATTTTGAGAAAGCTTCCTAGTAAGGCTTTATCATGGTTGTACATGTAATATCATAGAACCCACGATAACAATCAAATCAGAGTGTTTAAAGGGAACATATATCTGGATTTTTATATAAATGGCATGAAATATCTATAAATAAATAAAATACATTATTAACTATTTTCTAAAAATTAAAATGAAAATATATAAAATTTATTATGAAAGATAAATATGCTTCTTAGAATTAATGGAGGGTGATAGCATGATGACATTTTTCGAAATTTATTGCATAATAAAAATCGATATGATTTCAGCATCAATTCACTATAAAAGTATTATATACACTGTATATGTATGTGCCCAGAATGAAGATGAAAATAAAAATAATATGTCATAATATTACCTGCCAATTCGAATATCTTAAATAAAAACTACTTTGGATAACTAAGAAAAATATTTGACTATAAAGAAAATGAAGAAATTTTTTTATTTAAATAAGAGATGGGAAAAGCAGATGTCATTTGAGAGGATAAAAAGTAAGGATAAGGAAGAAAAAATACAATTAAAATAAAAATAACTACAATTATGCTAGACCTATAAATAATAGTAACTAGTACATACGTATGTTATATTATTGGGATCGAGAAAATAGCAATTATTTGATGTAAATGAAAAACTGAGAAGATTTGTGACCTCCCAAAGGTAAGCTAAGCAATGTAATTTCCAATTATTAATAATAATTTGTTTCCAGTTCTCTGTATATGCATTACAAGCTTCTGCAGTTGCTATCACAGGACATCCATAGGTTACTCTGCATATAAGATTCCCAAAAAAAGTCTCAATCAAATTTGAAAATCTGCTGTAGATAGGATTGCATATTTGTATCCATCAAGTGAAGTCCGCTGTCTTCGACATCTCCGGAACCTGCAAAGCAAGTCTCCGACCAGAAGTGATCCCGGTGAAGACCCTCCGATGCTAAAGTTAGCGATTTGGGAGAGATTATGAGAGTGTAATATCAGAGTAACAGTTACCTCTAAGGTGGGAAATCGCCTTGCTATTTATAGGGATGCATATAATGATGATCTGTGGGGTCCGCTGCAAGCTATGCGCGTGTGGCAAGCCGCTTTAGAATCTTTTCAGTCGTCGGAGCATTAAATGGTTCGTCCCTACCAGTCAGGATTGTATTTAATGCGACAGAGGAGAGATAAGGAGTGCGTCAGATCAGCAAGGGTTTTGCCGATGTTATTTCAGCTCAAGCGCGGTGGGTAGCACTGAGGGCATTTCACTGCTAAGCTGAAGTGGTTTCAGCGCGTGGTTATGTCGAGGAGTAGTTTGCTGTGGTCTATTTTTGGGCCAAGGCTTTCATATTTGGGCATTTAATGGGCCTTGATATCAGGAGTCCCCCCCAACGAGCTCAAATGAAGGCTCTTTAGGGCCTTTAAAAGGTCTGCGAGCGTACCTTAGACACGCGTGGGGTCGTTTCTTGAAGCTGTGACTGTTGATCTGACACGGCTTTTCATATCCACCGTTTTAATTAGTAATGATGACCGGGCTTCATTTAATAGGTGTACCTCTTCATTTTCCGTGCAATTTATTGTATATATTAGGGTGTGCGCTCTACCGTTGTTCTTTCGCTTGATTTTACTTTCGGAGATACTATGTTGCTATTTACTCTCCAATTTCTTTGCCTTCTTCTAACAAGTTGTTACCAACCTTCTTTTTCTTCCGCTAAGTGAGTTACCCTTCTTTTTCTCTTATTATATACGGTAAAATGTCTTCAAGTTCTTCCAATTCCTGTGCCTTGGTCCACCGCGCCGGTCGTCGGCAACCAGCGGAGGAGCATGATCCCCGTCCTGCTACTGCGATGCTGTCCTTGAGGGGCCCTGAGGCCACCGCTGTGGTGGAGGTGGTGGGAGGTAGCTTGGGCTCTGTCCCACACCGCCAGGTTATGGTGGGGGAGTCTTCCTCTCTTTTCTCCATCGAAGGGGCGGATTGCCAAACACCCACCACCATCAAGAAGAAACAGGCTAGCGAAATTTTTCAATTATTGGTGGGGGCATCGCGCGGCGTTTTAGGGAAGGTACCAAAGAAGGGGGAAGTTATGTGGAATCCCCCTGGGGAAGACTTAGTGCTTGTGCTTTGTCAGTAAGTGCGCTGGGGATTCCGCTTCCCCCTAGATACTGGTGTGGTGGATGTGCTGCGCGAATTTAGCTTGTGCCCTGGGCAATTGCATCTTAATGCCTGGATCGTCTTGGCTGTCCTAGCACGAATGTGCCGCGAACTAGGCTTCATCCTCTCGGGGCGCATGTTCTGCCTCTTCTTCAGGCCTCATATAATGCACGCAAGCGCTTTCGTGTTTTGGGGGAGCACAAGAGAGACCACACCGAAACCGGTGGAGAAGTAATCCCATGTGAGGGATTTTAAAAACAAGTGGTTTTGGATTTTTCCATCCCCTGACAAAGTAGAGAGGAGTGCGCCAAATCCCTTTAGGGATGGGAAGTTCCCTTTCCATACCCGTTGGAACCGCAATTCTGAGGATTCCTATAATTGGCATCGAGCCAAGGATTTAAGCCCTTCGCAGCGCTAAGAGGCAGAAATTATTCGTCAAATTCGGCCAGGCATCCTTTGGCGTATGGTGGAGTATTTACTTAGTCAACCCAATGGCCTCTTTTGTTGGATGGATCAAGAGGCCATCACTTATACCGATTTGACTGTTGAGGGTGGTGAGATTTCGAAAAATTGATAATTGCTTTTCTTTTTATTTGTAGAAATGGCTCATACTAAGTGGAAACCCAAAATTGTTCCTGCAGTGGCAGCAACGAGGATGCAAGTGCCTGAGGTTGCCTCACCAGTAGCGGGGAGGGGGGCTAAGGTGGCAACTGTTGGTGTTACGCTTACAACGGCGACGGAGGTGACACTGAATGTGGAGATTGCTGCTTGGGGCTGGGCTCAGCAGCTTCTTGAGTAGGGGATTTTAGATCCTCTTGCTATACGGCAAGAGGCTGTCAAGGCAGATGAGGATGTGGTTGCCATAGAAACCACTCCGCCCAGAGCCTTGGTTACTGTGGCCAGCCCCGGGGGGCCTCCTTCCCGGGGGAAAACTCCTGCCGCCTCCACGAAGGGTGTGGAGATTAGGGAGAGGGGGCAAAAGCGTCCCCGTAGTGATGGTGAAGTTGGAGGAAAGTCCTCCAAGGGGAAAGCTCCTCTAAGTGAGGAGGAGCAGGTCCAATGGGCCAAATATGATCCGCCCTTGGTATGGTTAACAAGTTGTGAAATTCTCTGTTTGTTTGTTTCTCCTTACTGTTGTTGAGATTTGTTTGTTTTTTTTTGTAGTTGTGGCGGAAGGTTCACGGTGAGGACGTGTCTCTGTTGAGGGCGGAGGTGATCGGTGAGCTGGGGCATTACACCGAGCTCCCTAGCGAAGACTCACGATTCAGCGTGATGGGTCCTACCGAGTTGGGGGCCTATGCCGAGCAGCAAGCTTAGCTTGTAAGTATTCCCTTAAGCAGAGGTTTGGGTGTTGGTTGTTTTATCATGCGTGTACAACTTGTCTGTGCTGTTGACTTTTGCTGTCTAATTTACCTCTGCTGCTCTTTTCTCTTTTTTTCTTATTGAAGGCTTTTTCTGCTGCTCATCGGGTGGCGAAGGCGCTGATAGAGGCACAACGTCAAGTGGAGGTTACTTATGATTCCTCCCAAGGCAGTGCAAAGAGGTTGAAGGAGGTTCAGCAAGAGCGTGACGCTCTTGCTGAAATAGAGGAAATCGCCAGGAAGATGGGAGAGGCTGGCAAAAAGCAGGCTGCAGAATTAACTCAAACTCTTGCGGACTTGGCGAATTCCGAGGCTAGGAGGAAAGAGTTGTTAAAGACCATGTGGGGGCTGGAGGAGAAGCATAACATGGCGTTGGCCACCATCCAATCCATCACTGAAGCCGAGGAGAAAAGGCTAAAGGAGTTGATAGAGGAATTGAGGGCTGAGGCGGTGAGGGAGAAGGAGAATAAAGCCCAGATGGTAAAGGATTTAGAGAATGCGGAGAAGGGGCTAAGGTATTGGAGGACTGTCACTGAGGGGAACACTAAGGTGCTGCGGGACTTTCAGAATAGATTTGAGCATCATAAAGTTAAGTATAAGCTGAAGGTGAAGCAACCCGCGAGAATTGGCGAGACGACCATCTCAGTTATCGCATTGTCTTCCTCCATGCGGTGTGTAATAAGTTCATCGGGGAAAATATTGATGATCTTGCCCAAATAGCTCCACCGGATGAGCCCCTCGGCCACTGGGAAGAAGATGAACATATCTTTGGGCCTCCCGCACCAAAGCCTTCCTATTCCAATGTCTCCTCTGTGGCGATAGATGAAGAGGAAATCTAGTCTTGACAGGCTGAGATCTCCATCATTTGATGATGAGGAGCCTCCATAATGCCTCTTTACCTCTTTTTTGCTTTATAGTTCTCTGCTAGTTAAGTTTGAACTTCTGTAGCTATTAGGCTCAGCTTTATGAGCGTATAACTATGTTTTATTAATGGAATTTTTTTGCTGATATCTGCTTCACTTGCCGATGGGTTGTGTTATTATGTTGTTGAATACATATTTTGTGCTGAATTTTCTTGTTTATGGCTTTTTGATAATTGAGATATGAAGTTGGTTCTTCAGTTTGGATTATCCGTTGAGATAGCAAGATTTCCATAACTTTTCTATTGTATGCTAAAATGATTGAATTGTAGCTTTAATTGGCCTGTATGTTGTTTAGCGGGACCCTTAGGCTTGTTTTAATTTCAGAGTACGAAAGTCGAGAGGATATCGGGAATTTGACCCTGCGGGTTATGTATCTTGATTTATTTCCAAAGCGTGATAGCGCCAAGGGGATCTCGGGGATCTGACCCTGCAGGCTGTTTAACTTGCTTTAATTTCAAAGCGGGATAATGCCGAGGGGATCGCGGGGATCTAACCCTGCAGGCTGTTTAACTTGCTTTAATTTCAAAGCGGGATAGCGCCGAGGGGATCTTAGGGATTTGACCCTGCGGGCTGTTTAGCTTACTTTAATTTCAAAGCGGGATATCGCCGAGGGGATCTGACCCTACGGGGCTGTTTAACTTGCTTTAATTTCATAGTGGGATGGCGCCAAGGGGATCTCGGGAATCTGACCTTGCAGGCTATTTAACTTCCTTTAATTTCAAAGCGAGATAACCCCGAGGAGATCTCGGGGATCTGACCCTGCAGGCTGTTTAACTTGCTTTAATTTCAAAGCGTGATAGCACCGAGGGGATCTCGGGGATCTGACCCCGCGGGCTATTTAACTTGCTTTAATTTCAAAGCGTGATAGCGCCGAGGGGATCTCGGGGATCTGAGCACCCTGCGGGCTGTTTAAATTGCTTTAATGTCAAAGCGTGATAGTGCCGAGGGGATCTCGGGGATCTGACCCTGCGGGTTGTTTAACTTGCTTTCATTTCAAAGCGTGATAGCGCCGATGGGATCTTGGGGATCTGACCCTGCAGGCTGTTTAACTTGCTTTAATTTCAAAGCGTGATAGCGCCGCGGGGATCTCAGGGATCTGACCCTGCTGGCGGTTTGTAATATGGTTATCTACGCACCTTATGAAAGGAGCCTGCAGAATATTGCATTACCATTGCCCTGAATGTTTACAAAACAACTACAAGACATTGATTACCATGCACCCAGGTAGAACTTTCTGAGGGAGTTTACGTTCCATGTCCGAGGCAAGACCTTTCTACTAATATGGATAACTTGTACGCACTAGCTCCTATTCATCTTGTTACTTTGAATGGGCCCTCCCATTTAATGTCGAGCTTCCCTCACCCTTTTCTTGCTTGTGAGTCCTTGGTGTTGCGAAGGACGAGCTTACCCTCTTGGAACGTGAGTGGTTTGATCTTTTTGTTGCGGATGAGGGTGATGTACCGTTTGTATTCCGCCATGCGGATGAGAGCTTGGTCATGCCTTTCCTCTAGCGAATCCAGATTATGCCTTAGCAAGTCATCATTTGAGGCTCATTCGATGTAATTTGCTACCCTCAAGCTAGGTGCTTCGATGTCAATAAGCACCACTGCTTCAGTTTCGTATGTGAGTAGGAAGGGTGTTTCGCCAGTTACCGTCCGGGGGGTGATTCTGTAGGACCAAAGGATGTTGTTCAGCTCTTCTAGCCACGCCGAACCGTGCTCTTGAACTCTTGTTTTGATTCCCTCCAAGATGATTCGATTAGTTACTTCCATCATGCCGTTCGTCTGAGGATGGGAAATGCTGGAGAAGCGAAGTCGTATCTTTAACCGCTGATAGAAACATTTGAACGCATGGCAGTTGAACTGTGTCCCATTATTCGCTATGATGGTATGGGGGATACCGAAACGTGACATTATGTTCTTGCTAAAGAAAGAAGTGACCTGTTTCGGTGTGATGGCTGACAAGGGCTCAGCCTCTACCCACTTCGTGAAGTGATCAACAGCTACAATAATCCAGAGCTTCTGCTGTTTGACTCTTGGTTAGGGGCCCACCAGATCCACTCCCCAGAGGGCAAAGGGCCATGCGGCTTAAATTATAGATCTTGGCCTATTCGGTGCTGATGATGTTTTGGTGAAGGCTTAGCAGGCTTTGCAAGATTGGACCAGTCTCTTGGCTTCTAGCTCCATAGTCGGCCAGTAGAAGCCTTGTAGCTTGGCTCTTCGGACCATGGCATCCTTCTTCTCATGTGCACCGCAGAGACCTTTGTGAACCTCGCGTAATATATAATCGGCGTTGACGCGGTCTACGCATTTCAACCATGGATGGGTAATGGATTTTCGGTATAGCTGTCCGCCAATCATTGCTTAGCGAAAGGATTTCCTTACTATTTTTTGAGCCGTACATGCATCCACCGGTAGCTCGTTGTGTTCTAAATACTTGCTAATGGGGGTAAACCATTCATCCTCCGTTTCTGATTGTAGCACTTCGATTGTTGGCACGCTGGGGGAATCAATAAGTAAAAGAGCATAGGGGAGTAAGATCTCCTGATCCTCGCTTGATGCCCCTTTTGCTAATTGATCTGCTTCTATGTTCAATGCTCTGGGGATCTGCTTAATTGACATTTCAGTACCTTCACGGCGTATCTCTTTGATGAGGGAGGTGATACGGGCGAGATAGTGCCTCATGACCTCGCTTTTGGCTTTGTATTCTCCGCCAAATTGTTTGACCACCACCTCGGAATCGCTGAATATATTAATGTTGTTTGGTTTAATGGATTTGATAATCTCCAATTCGAAGATCACTGCCTCGTATTCTGCTACTTTGTTGGAGGCCCTGAACTCTAGCCTAAAGACCTGCTGAATCACTATCCCCTTCGAACCTTGAATGTAAATTCCAATACTTGCTGAGTTGCTATTAGAGCTACCATCTATGAACATACACTATGCCACCTCTAGTAGCTCTTTCTATGGTGGAGCTTCTTGCACGAAGTCTGCTAACGCTTGTGCTTTCAATGCCATACTCGGTTCAAAGAGGACGTCGAACTCTTTAAGTTTAAGGGATCACTCGGCAAGGCGTCCTGATGATTCGGGTCGCTGAAGTGCTTTCTTGAGCTGTAGGTTGGTTCGTACTATGATTGTATGGGCTAGGAAGTAGTGGCACCATTTTTTAGAAGACACTACTAGGGCGAATGCTAGCTTTTCCATTCGGCCATATTTTACTTCGGCACCTTTCAAAACACGGTTGCCATAATAGACCGGGAACTGATCCGATCCCTTTTCTTTGACGAGCACCATTCCTACCATCTCCTCCGGGGTGTTGAGATAGAGATACAAGGGCATACCGGTGACGGGGTGGCTCAGCAAAGGTGAGGAGACCAAAAAGGTTTTGATCTCGGCAAGGGCTGTAGTACAGTCCTCCCCCCATGTGAACTTCTTCGTTTTCAAAACTTTGTAGATGGGATGCATCGTCGTGCTACGCAGGAAATGAAATGGCTTAAGGCGTTGAGTTTACCATTGAGACGCTGGACATCCTTGATGCTTTGGGGTTCTTTGAGCTGAAACACTGCCTTTATTTTATCAGGGTTGGCCTCTATTCCCCTTTGCGACACCAAATACCCTAAGAACTTTCCTCCCTTTACACCGAAGGCGCATTTCTCTAGATTCAGCTTCAGTCCGTATTTCTCCAGGAGAGTCAGAACCTTGGCTATGTCTGCTACATGGTTGGCTTCGGCTTTGCTCTTGATGATCATATCGTCCACATACAGCTCTACCTCCTTTTTCTATCATGTCGCCAAAGATCTCATTCACCATTCGCTGATACGTGGCCCTCGCATTCTTAAGATTGAAGGGCATGACATTATAGCAATATACTCCTTCGTGTGTGATGAACGATGTCTTTTCTTTGTCTTCCTCGGCCATGGGTATCTGATTATATCCTAAAGCCGCATCCAGCATGGAGTAAATGGCGTAACCTTTCGTGCATCTACTAACATGTCAATGCTGGGGAGAGGGTAGCTGTCTTTTGGGCATGCTTTGTTGAGATCTGTGAAGTCTACGTACATGTGGAATTTGCCGTTAAATTTCTTGACTACTACTACATTGGCGATCCAGTCAGGATAGCGGACTGTTTTGATATGTCCGGCCTCGAGCAAGCGAGTGACCTCCTCCTCTATGGCTTTCTACCTTTCCGGGGCATGGTTCCTTCGCTTTTGCTTCACTAGCTTCGCCTGAAGAAGGACATTCAACGTGACGTCGGGGCTTACCCCCTTTAGGTTTGCTAAGGTCCAGGCGAAAGCCTGGATCTTATCGCGTAGTACTGTTAGGATTTCTTCCTTTGTCTCCTCTTTCAGCCCTCCAGACATGTGAAACTCTTTCCCTTCTTCCAAGCATACCACTACCATTACATCTGAGGGTTCGGTGGCCCATTCCTAGTCAAGTTCCTCCACCGATAAAGGCTCAGCCTTTAAGGACATCAAATATGTTTCCTAAGCGGCCTGTTGATTTTCGCGGGTCGTGGCTATTCCATGGTATGTAGGTATCTGGAGAGTGAGGTAACAAAGGTTAATGATGCCTTCGAAGCTGATAATGAGCAGGCATCCCAGGATTATGTTATACGCCAAGGGGATGTCTACGATAAGAAATTCAGCTCGTGTCTTCCACCTGGGGCCGCTATCTCCCAATGCAATAGATAAGTTCACCGAGCCGCATATACGTACAACATGTCCTCCTAGGCCAATCAGCGGTGCTTGATGGATGGCGAGGTGGTTGGAGTTTCCACCAATGGCTTCGTATAACCTTCTAGTCATCACGTTAACCGAGCTGCCCGTGTTCACTAGTGTGCGATGCACCTGGTATCCCTCCACCATCATTTCGATGACTAGAGCGTCATTGTGCGGTGAGGGTTTCTTCTCTCGAGTGAAGGTGTAGCATGTTTCACTCCCCCTGTTCATGTTATCGTAACCGAACATGTCCCCTCTCTTCCTCTTTTTCTGGGTGATTCCCCCGGCTCTCACATGTATCACTCCTCTAGGAGGTGGCTCTTCGGTCGAGCGACGGAGTTGGTGGTAGCCTTGTTCGGCGTCACGATGAGGTGGTTGATAGCCTATATCAGCGTCTCGGCGAGGCGGTCGATAGCCTGCTTTCGCATCTCGACGAGGTGATTGATAGCCTTGCTACTCCTGGCGGGGATTTCTCACCCCTTCATCTCGTTGTTGATCCTTCGGTGGATTTTGAAGGAAGAGGTCCAGTCTACCATCAGCAGCTTTTTTGCTTAGTTTGCGGACCAACTCTCTGCAATCTTCCGTGTTATGGCCCTCACTTTTGTGGAACTCGCAGTAAGATCCCAGCTTTCCCTTGTATCTCATCTTAAGGGGGGTACCTGATGTCCTCCCCGTTCTTCTCGATTCACATCAGAACCTCCTTTCTTTTAGCGTTGAAAGGGGTGAATTCTTCCGCCTCCCGTCTTGGCATCTCCGGGCGATAAGTTTATCGGTGCTCCGGCTCTCATTTTCCAAAGTCTCATCGTTTTACCGATTTCTCCCTTACAACGGCCTCGATTTGTTTTATGTTCCTTTTGTGAGTTTCTCAATGTACCCATTTCCTGGCCTTTTGCATCAGCATCGCAAGAGTGTTGGGTATCTCGATGGATATGTCTTTTGCCAAATCAGCACTTCGGCAGTTCCTAGCCAATGCCTCTGAGGCTATTTCGGTGTTGCAATCCTTAATCTCGAGAGCCGTTTTCTGGAATCTTTCTACGAAATCAGCGAGGGACTCATCCACCCTCTACCGAACCATCTACAAGTCCTGGACTGTCTGGTTGGGTGGGATGGATGTGACAAAGTAGAGGGCGAAACTCTTGGCCATCATGTCAAAGCTCATTATGGATCCTGGTTTGAGGTTTTCAAACCAATGGGTTGTGGGCGCTACTAGGGTGGTGGGGAACAACTTGCATAACATGACGTCTGTAGCATCAACCGCCTCCATGCATTGGCGAAAATAGAGAACATGTGCGGTGGGGTCTCCTACTCAGGAATATTCCCGTAGTCGAGGCTGCTTGAAACCTTTTGAGAATCTTCTTGTGCGTATGCGAGAGCAGTAGGTTTACTCTGTTTCAGCAACGTCCGACGCGGCAGCTTTCATGCCCCTCTCAACCAAGAGTGCCTCCACCTTCCTGGCTATCACAGCCTCCAAATCCTCTCTATTAGGCCGGGGCTCAGCGGAGGCCTCTCTCCTTGATCCCGCCAAGCTCCCCTCGCTGTCCAGAGGCTGCCTTGAGCAGGTTTTGAATGTGGAACCTCTGCCTTTATGCCGGAGCGATTCCTCAAATCCTCCCTCTTCCCGTCACTGGGAATTTGTCTGCGCCTTTCCTTTAATCTTCACAGTTCCTGCCTTCTCCATTGTTTGTGAGCGGCGGTAAGTGTAACGTGAGCGATCTTACCTTGCCATGGACGGGGAACCTCGGGATGGGCGCCGCGCCTCCAACCTATCTAATTACCTTTCCCTGCAAAGGTCCCTGAGCAATTCTTGTTCCTCCTTTCACGAGTGCCGCATTTCGTTCATCATATTTTGCATAAGGGCCATGGTCGCATTTTGTTGCTGACTCCGCTTGACAAGCATTTGCCACCATGTCTTGTTCTGCAACCTTCCTTCTCCCTTCTTCATATGCCTCTGGTCTCGAAAAGGTTGGCGCTTCCGTCTGTAGCTGTGGAACGACGATGACGGGGTTTGACGTTCCCATCTTATCTCTATGCTCCAGTGTGTCCAAGAACATGACGGTTCTCGAGGTGAAAGATTTTGTCAGTCTGCTTGGGGGAGTAGTCATCGTTTAGGGTCGTATTCCACGCTCACCGCACTAATTTGGTATCTGTCAAGTGAAGTCCGATGTCTTCGACTTCTCCGGAACCTGCAAAGCAAGTCTCCGACCAGAAGTGGTCCCGTTGAAGACCCTCTTATGCTAAAGTTAGCGATTTGGGAGAGATGATGAGAGTGTAATATCAGAGTAACAGTTACCTCTAAGGTGGGGAAATCGCCTTGCTATTTATAGGGATACATGTAATGATGATCTACAGGGTCCGCCTGCAAGCTGTGCGCTTGTGGCAAGTCGCTTGAGGGTCTTTTCAGCCGTCGGAGCATTAAATGGTTCGTCCCTACCAGTCAGGATTGTATTTAATGTGACAAAGAAGAGATAAGGAGTGCGCCGAATCAGCAAGGGTTTTGCCGATGTTATTTCAGCTCAAGCGCGGTGGGTAACGCTGAGGGCATTTCGCTGCTATGCTAAAGTGGTTTCAGCGCGTGGTTATGCCGAGGCGTAGTTTGACTGTGGTCTGTTTTTTGGTCAAGGCTTGCATATTTGGACCTTTAATGAGCCTTGATATCACATATTTTACTTGATTGCAGAGGATTGAAGTTTGTTTTCCAACCAAAACAAGAACCAGGAAAATGGAGCTAATGTATGAACTAAGAGACAAGTCAGTATAGCAAAAGTATGATGCATTCAGAAGTACACTTTATATACCGCAACATAAGCTTGTGAACTTTTTGTGTGCTTATTCTTAAGAGCCTAACTCAACCTTCTCTGCATCGAATCGCATATATAATTGACAATTTAAACCCAAGACTTCCAGCTTGTCATTCATTATGATTACCACTCAACTACCACACTTATTTGATAAACATTTGTATTACATTTCTTTTATCATACCTATATAAAACTGTTACTGAATTTTAAATTACATATTTATTTTATTTATTTAATATATTGTGTAAATAAATTCACCATATTTTATTTAAATAATATTTTTTCAATTCAAATTGAATTGTGATATTTGATGCAATCAAAGTAATATTTATTTATTAGTTTATAATAGGATATTAAATTTACAATACTTTTTTCATTAAATATATATATGTATTGAAAATCTTCATTTACAAATATTATCTATAAACCTAAGTTTAAATTATAATATAAAATGATTTTTTACTAATTTTTAAATTTAATTTATAATATATGATATCATTTGAATTAAATTTAGTAGAATACAAGAATAATTTACCTTCAATTTTCATCAATTGTAGTATTTTTTTATTTGAAGAATTCACTTTGTATATGAAATATTAACATTAAAAATATTATTAATTATTGAACCGTGAAACTTATATTATTTATTTGATATCAAATTATTAAAAATATTAGTATTTGACAAATTTTTAGAAAATTCGATTTGATCACTGATTTAATCTGGTTGAACCTTAAATTCATGAACCATCATCTTCACCTGTTCGATAACTGGTTTATTTCTGATATTAATACTTGAACTTCATTCATCAGGGGCAATGATTCCTATGACATGCGAAGACCATCGTAACTACGTATACTTCAAATGTAAAACAAGTGGTCTTTCTAAAATAGAATTAAGACATGAGAAACGAGCTATGGCATCTTATCATGCGTCCCTCGTTATATACAGAGACAGACATGAAATGACTACTAACTCATTTATAAAACAACATATACTGAATGATGTCTTGATTTCACTGCTAACATGTTAAAACATTCAAGAACAACAATATCACAGCATCAAAGTATTCTTATGCCAGATTTTGGGAGACCCACTAACAGTCTACACATGATTCATGATTATCAGCTACAGTAATTGAGATATTGTGAGCTTGATTATTTCAACTTATAAGGAGACTTTGGAAAAAAAATTTCCTTCGGGCCCTTACAAATTCAGAAGTATCTTCACGAAAAAAGATAAAATCAACTATGAGGGAAATGGATAGCTGAGAAGATAGGTCAGATGGGAAAAAGAAAGCAAAAGAGAAAGAACATAGCTTCAGCATAACCTATGATGATGAAAATCCTTGGAGATTTTAGATTTATGATCCGTCCCTAAACTATTTCTGTCTTGTTTGTGTTTAGGTTTGCTTTACTACATCACAATGGACACTGTTGTTTTGTGTTTACCTTGTCATGTATTTTACTGAAAAAGGTTCTAGTTGACCGGAACCCATCTAAAACTTCAGTTCTCTGAGCTTAATTTTAGTCGAAACAACCAAAACATAGCAAAGTCTCTGTATTTCACATTGATACCAATACGGCAACAAGACTCCTTCCTTCACATTCTATCCAGAATTTCATCTTCACGTTGTCTGGCAATAATAAATTAAATCAATTGAAAAATAGCAAAGTTTCTTCTTCAGCCTAGCAGTTAAATCAAGTGAAAACCGCTTCCATATAAACGTCCAAGACCAATTTTCGGGCACAAAGAAGAAACAAAAAAAGAAGATGATGAGAGTAAAAATCGAGAACATGAGAGATGGAAATATTGAATCTGAAATTACCAGAATCGGAGAGACGGTAAGCTGGGATTTATTTCTTCCTAGTTCCTTCCCACCATTTCTTTCCCTGTCGAACGGCCACGGACAAGTTTCAGGAATTTGGGTTTACGGTTACGGGCTTACGGCTATTAAAATGATACTCGACGTCGATAATAATTGAGGTAATGGGCCAATCTAAACCAAGCCCACAAAGATCACGAGCAGAAAATTACAAAAATAAAAATGAGAAAAAGGAAAGAAATCTGACCGTTGGAGAGAAGATTTGTGACCGTTCTGACATGAGAATTCCATTAATTTAAATATCTGAAACTCTTTATTCTCTCTCACACAAATCTTTAATCTGCAACTCACAAGCATACTTTCCTTGTTCTCTCAATTTCTAATTTTGTTTCATTATCAACTAACCAATCATTGTTTCTATTCTTTTATTTTCAATTAATTGTCATTTTCATTTGCTTTGTTATATCTCAATTTTGTGCAATAATGGCTGAAATGAAAGACACACATATAGTAGAAATCCCGGTTGATGAAGAGCACTTACAGAAACAGATCTGTGCAGTTCAAGATCATCCATTATCAGAAATCTCTCGCAGCCCTGGCCATCTCCTCCTCTTAAAGCTCTGGCAGAGAGAAGAGGATTTATTTGGCCGGAGAATCGCAATGAAAGAGAACAGAATGAATTCGATCAAAAGCGAAATATTTCAAATCTGTTGTTTCTTCCTTATGTTTCATGGAATATTTCTGACTCTCTTGTTTACGTCTTCAGTTAACAGCGGAGAGGACGAACATCACCACCACCACGTCTGCAGAAAATGGTGGATGCCGTCGGTGATATCCGCGACTGGATCGGCTGTTTTTCTGCTGTTGGCACAGATGAAAGCTATGGTGTACTGGAAGGTATGGAGACAACTGCAGAGAGAAAGAAACGATAACAGAGCAGTAAGCAGGAGTATTCAAGAGCTGAGAATGAAGGGATCGAGCTTCGATCTGTCAAAAGAGCCGATCAGCGGAAAGAGAATGAAGAGCTCGAGCGTTGAAATCAAATGGAAGCCAATAACTTGGTTGAAACAGTATTTGATTACAATGGCTTTGTTTGGCTTCTCGGCTCTCGTATTTCCGGCTTCCAGGCTCATCCTTTGCGGATTGTGATTAACAACAGTCCACCAAGTCAAGGTAAATTCTTAATCAAACGATTCAAAACCTCAATTGAAATTGAATCAGATCATAATATATCTGAATCTGATCAGATTATGTTTGAACAGGTTTAATTACGAGCAGAGCTCCTTCGAAGAAGAAGCTATTGTGAATCGATCGAATCGCTAAGGAAAGAATCCGAATCGTTCCCAAAATAATGGACGAAGACGAAATTTTGATACTGAGGGAAAGGGGGGAATCGGAAAACTCATGAAATTTGGGGTGAGTTGTGTAATTTTGTAAGTTTGTGCAAGTTGTTGGCAACACAGCTTGTGTGCTCCTTCCAAAATAATTCAATAATGCAACAAAGGTTTGATTTCCCTTTTCATTTTTAATCATATTCCAGTTGTAAGCATAGTTTTTATTATTTTCAATTATTTGTTAGTTAACTTATTTTGCAAAAGAAATAAATCAAAGTTTGTTTCATTATTCAAAAATATCATCCAATTACATGAAAATGGAACTAAACATTGAGTATAATCATTGATTTGCTAACTCATAGTGAATAAAATAATTGTTACTTTGTTGGATTTCAAAACAGCTAAAACTATACGATTAAACATTTAAGTCTAGACAGGAAATTAGTTTTGTGGTGGATGGAAATCAATTTTCTGAGTACAATTGTTTACCTATTTGTTGTTACTTTTTATTTTTATACACAAGAAGTATAAACAAAATTTGTGATAATTCGTTAATAAGTTAATAACACCAAGACGATAGAGTTTATAAGTTAATAACACCCAAAACCAAACAAAGAGAGTATAATTTTTAAATAAATAGTAGAATGGTCAACCTTTCTCGTTTTGCATGGAGTCAATTATTAAGGACTAATTAACAAACTCCAATTTTCTCCAATTCGTATACATTTAGCAGCTCAACCCCAAATTTCCAAACAAGATATTAAGATTTGTCAAAATTAAATCTAAATTTTAACAATTGATATGTCAATAAAGTCACTTGTTCAAATATATCTTGATACTTCAATAATAAGGAATATCAAATAATTTTAAATTTTTATATTTATATTCTTTATCATACATAGGCGCGAAATCGAAGATGTGTTCTAAAAGATATAAACCAATCCCGCCACTAACAAGTCAGTAGTTTTATAACAAATAAACTTACCGTAAAACCATGATGTCATTACTATTATTGGTTATTGGGTAAGAGAAGTAAAAAAGAATTACAATTAAATAATGTTATTTTATTTTTTGAGTTTCTCTTTTATTTAGGACACAACTTGTATAAATTTTTTTCCTGAAATTTTTTACTAAAATCATAAATTTTATTTTTTTTAATAATATGGATTTTTTAGTTTGTGATGTACTTGAAAATTGAATTTTGGACTCTCATTTTTTTACGAAATTGTGTCATCAAATTAAAACTCAGTGACTAATTATATAAATTTATTTAATTAAATCTCAAGCATAGTTTATCTGTAAAATGTTATTAATTTAGTCCATTTATTTTTTTAAGTTCAGAATTTACATTTTGTTTTGCAATATCATGAAAACCATGATCATTGTTACTCCGTTGAGTGTTTTCTAAACATTGTTTAATTTCATGGAAACCAATAATAATTTTATTATACCATAATGACTGAACTATCATTCATACTTTAAAATAGAAAATAGAATTTTATTTTTCTTAGTTATCAACTTATAATTTCATATATAATTAATCTTTTTCTTAATTATGACGTGTGAAAATGGTGAAAGTTACATTGATAACGAATATTTACAAACAAAGACAACCAATATAATAAAACTAAAAAGACATTAAAAAATTTACCTTATGAAGTACTATTTTCAACTATCTAAGTTGACTTACACGCTAAAAACACATTTCTGTCCGGTGAAATTTATTTTGAAAAATGGCTAACGCATGCAATGCAACGATCACGGACAGCTGCACCACTAGTATCATACGTGTGTGGATGTATGTCAATAACACGCGATGCTTTTCATTAACTGAAGTTGGCGTGGCATCATTCTTGTAAGTTAGTATTGACATCGATTAATACGTAATATTTTGATGAATTAGAAAAAATAACTATATTGATGAAATAGAAGTTGATTTTCTTTTCTAATGCAGTATATAGCTAAACTCTCAAGTTGAATCACCACATTTACAAATAACATAGCCTTTCGTGTTTTTATTCTCGAGAGAAATGAGTTACTGTTGTAATGTTAATTCCAATTTAATCATAGTTCAATATAAGTAAAGCTTTTGCTAGACAAATTTTAGTGGCAAAGAAGTAAATGTAACATGATAGATGTTCGGTTGGTCGAATAGTTGAAACAAAGTAGGCACCGGATAATTCAAAATATGTTTAATGCATCATTAATCACCCGAACATCTGTCGAAAATTATATATCACCTTAAATTTGTAGATATTTGCTCTTAAAAAAGTTTAAAATGTATCAATTTATCTCATCAATATCACATTTTATTTTTTAATTGAACCGGTTTTTTAAAGATGTCAATTTTTTTTTAATTTTTTCACTTCAATCATAAATTACACATGTCATTAAGAGGCAAATTACATTTATGTTCACATCAAACATTTTGGTACAGGTTGAAGGGATAACAACACATTAAACTAATAAAAGTAATAACTATTTGAATTTGATCCATAATAATCTTTTCTTTATAAAATTACGGAACATTTAAGATTAATTATAAAATTAAATACAAATAATTTAGCCAACTTCATATTCTTCATTCATACAGTATTTAATGAAATAAAATAATATGAGTGAATGATGAAAAAGGAAAGAGTAAATAGTAGAAGGCGTAAATAAGTAAGAAGGAAGATTTGCACCGACGCAGAGAAGGATAGAAAGAGCGTCTGGTTAAGATCGACCCACCAGCAACAATCATAACCACAAGATCATCTCTCTTACCCACCAACCTTCATTTACCCTCTTTACTCTACTCCTCCATCATCTTCTTCCTCCCCTTCCCTTCCCTTCTCTTCTCTCTCTCGATTTCTCTTTTCAATCCGCCAAAACGGATATCTACACAGATATTGATTGGAGCACTGACAGAATGACCACTTCAAGCGGCGGCGGCCGCTTCATGGCCTTTTCTCCATCTCCATCCGCCCCTCACTCTCCTCACCTCTCTGGCCTCCGTTCTGCCTCCACCGCTATTGTTGAGCAAGAGAAGTATGCTTCCTTCTCTTTCCTTCGCTTTCAGTTTCTTATTGGTGATCGTGATGCGTTTTTACTAGGATCTAGCTTTTTCTTTTGGTTATTTGTCCCTGATGTGTACTTGTTCGTGTCTGATTTAATTGGATTTGCTTGTCGTTTGATAGACTTCAACTCTTGCTTCTCTGAATCTCTGTCTGTTCACTTTAGTATGTGCGATCTGGTTGTTGACTAGTTCAGTAATCGTTTATTTGCTTCTCCCTTTTTCTAGATAAGCCTTTGGAATTTTATTTTCTTAGGATGCAGTGCTTTTCTGAATGACAGCTATTACCAGCCGTGAGTTCATGTTATGCTTCGTTTCGTTTTCTTTTACAGATATCTTTCAGAATTACTTGCAGAGCGGCACAAAATAAGTCCATTCTTGCCTGTGCTCCCTCACACTTATAGATTATTAAGCCAGGGTAAGTTTCAGTATTTATACTGATCGATCCAGAGAATTTCATTTGTTTTTTTTGTAAGGATCAATAAATGCATCTGAAACAAGTACGGTTTGCTTCTGATCTGTTTGTGTGTGGATCAAGAGAAAATAGTACATAATTGGGATCTAAATAAATTTGATTACTTGTTTTTTGGCTATCTTGCTCGTGTTTTTTAACCGTTTTACTGAAAACTTCAGAATTTCGTTTATGTTCTTCTTTTATAAATGAGGGACAACATATTCAAGTATTCAACTTTGTAATAGTTTTGATCCGTGGATCAAGATTATGAAATTTTTAAATACTAAAATGTTAGCATTCTCTAGCTTTTACTTTATTTTATGTATCATCACTGGTGTTTTTTGGTGTAATGCAAAGTGCTTAGTGAATACTAGTTATACATAGAATGGATCTGGCATACACAAATTTCTTGTCTTTTAGCAATTTGCTATGAACTATTTTCATCAGTTGTGTATTTTTCTGCCTTTTCTGTCCCAGAGCATTATCAATTTGTAGAACAGGACTTCCATTGCTAAAATATTATATTTCATCTTGTTGTCTAATATTTTTTCGGGTGGATTCAATTTTTTCCTTTTATTTTTTTTAGTTTGGAAACCCCACCGTGAGCTAATTCTTGAAATTATTTTGTGTGAACTTACTCCTTCATGGTTGGTTTCATGGAATAGATACATATCTTCTTATTGCATTTTTAATATGGAATTGTGTAACGATTTGGTAGTATGGGACTGTTTTGAGTTGGCTTTACTTCCTATATCTGACTCATCAGTCATTTCTCTTTCGTAGTTCTTTTAAACATTAGATATGACGAGTTTAAACATTAGATATGACTAGTCAGATATAAGAAGGAAAGCCTATATCTGAAGCGGGAGTGTTGAGGGTTGGTGGGTGGTTGCTGTTGCGGGATTCTACTTATAGTTTCTAAAGGATAAGGGGTGTAAAGGGAAGAGAAAAAGTAATCATCCTTTGGGCCTTTGGCTATGAAGTTTAGTTGCAAAAATTTTAGCTTCCATTGTGATCATAAAATGTTGGTGTATTTGAATGCATTATCATTATTACAATCATTGGGCTATTTAAAAGCAAATGGTTCTGCTTATCACCACAGAGGTTGTTACCAAATGATAATTGTTGAAAGGATAAGTACATAAGTAGTTATCAAAGCGGCATTGTTGTATGATTATTGGAAGCATATGTAAAAGTACATATATTCCAAGTTACAAATCCAAGATGATAAAAATGGAGAAGTTTCAATGGGTCGTTATGTTATAATGTTTCTGTTAAGAGTCTCTTAGCCATTTATAAGGACCCCAACCATGTGAAGCGTTTTCTTAAGTAACAGTTTGGTCCATGTTGTCACACTTTTTTGTCCCTTGTGTTATTCTAACATGACGTTATAGCTACTGACGCTTTATAAAACAGGCCATGTTTAGGGTATGTTTGTCAAGTCTTAATATGCCCCCAACTATTGAGCTGTACTGAGTAATTTGCTCTAGTCTATATGCTGACAGACGCAAGTTTCAATATTTTAGAGATGAAATATGTGGTCACTGGATTTTTCGTCTGATCTTTTTGCAATTGTTGCTGAATAGTTATGTGCAATCATGAACCCTTAAAAAACTGGTTTTGAGGTTAATTTATTATATTGTGGTTAGGAGAGGTTCAAAACATCTTGAAAACAGTTCCAAAGGTTTTCTTCAGGCAAACTTTTTTTTATTTTAATTAAACAAGACTTTTACCTACAATGAAATCATGGGTAGTTTACTTTCATTTACCCTTTGAGTTTTTAAACAGCCACATGGATGAGGAAAGATTCTATTGCACTTGTTTGCATCTTGAGGATAGAACTGATTGTGGGTGGCAACCACATGTGAGATTTAGTACCTCTCTTCGGAAATCATCTATGGGAGCTACTAATCTTAACCCTTAAATTTTTCTGACTTCTTAATCATCCTTATATATTAATTCGATTTAAACTGAAATTGGTCTTCTATAGATGTATTTTACAAGGATATAGACCAGCTTGACTAAAAATGATATACTTTTCAGTATATGCCTTTGCATATCATCAAGAAAGAATTCTTCCTTTCTGGCTTGCCCACATCTTCAAAAGTATATTTTAAATTCACTTGAAAAGTGATTTCCTTGAGAATGCACATATTTTTTAATTAAGCAAAAGTTACAGAGCATAGGGGAGGAAGGTATATAGTTCATGGTGGGTTAGCACACAACAATGACTGTGATCTTAAATAGTTTTGGTTCATTTGCTAAAAAAATATATGTAGTTTTAACAACAGTTTAATAGAAAGAGGCATCTTCATGGAAATGAATATAGGTTGGAGACTGGAGTAAGATTTAGCCTTGGCATATATGGTAGTGGAACTGTGTGATTGCATTATTATTAACATGGAAGAAAAAAAGCGAGTGGAGGGTGGGTAGTGGTCAAAAGTGATATTCTTGTAAAGGACAAATCTGAAACATAGGAAATAGGACGAGAATGAATAATTTAGCAACCTATAAACTAAGTCTCCTGTTTTTCCTGCAAGGTGAGCCTCAACATAAACCAAATATGACGCCCATTGTATGCAACAAATATAATCTACAGAAAAGGAAAACCACAACTGTAGTTGAAATCTAGCTTACTTAACAGAATTACAAGTATGTCAAAGAATTCTCCTTAAATGTAACTATATAAGATTTGGCTGAGTTTTTTATGCTTGTTGTGAGTTTTATTGTCCTGCGATTGTCCTTGCATATTTAAGGATTTTTTTGTTATTAACTACTTAGCTTAATGCTTTATCCACTAATTGTTGAGAATGTCCCACAGTTATCTCTACTTAAATAAGTGATTTATCTTTGATTAACTATTTAGCCTTATGCTATATCTACTAATTTATCGGACTATTTGTAAATATTTTGTTTTCTTATTTATGCATATATGGTAGGATAGGACTAAACTATGTTTCTTTGACATTGTCAGGCTAATTACTGAACTTTACTTTTGTTTTATGGGGCAAGCATTGATTCTTAACTAACTCAGTTAACAATCCTTCTTGTATCTCCAATTTTGTGGTGACTGCTAACAATCTGTTAACTAATGCTAACCAGTACATATTCTTCTTGAAAATTGACATTTTGGAGCAGAAATATTGCGTGTAGCTACACTGTTGGGGAATGCATCAGTTTTAGGTCAAAGTGGGCTTGAACATGCTAGCCCTCTGGCTTCTGGAGGAATATTTTCAAATGGAGGAGCTGATGCAAATGGATGGGCATCACGATTTCAATCAGAAGTATGGATACTAACTATTAACATAACCTTCTTTTTTCCATCTAATTTTACGGTTTTCTAGAAGCATTTCTGACTAGATGATTTACATTTATTCTAACTGTTAACTCTGTTTGGTTTGTAGTTTTTATATTTCAGAGTATTTTCATGGCAGGGAGTCTGATTCTGAGGCTAACTTCATTGACCTACATAATAGATGTTAACTTTTACATGGTGTTCTTGGAAAAAAATTGACAGCTTGTACCTATGCTCTTTTTGTGTTATTAAGTTCCATGGCAGCCAGTACATGGTTTTTCTCCCATTGGTAACCAATAACATAATGGGGATCAAACCACTATAACATGAGATGTATTCCAAATCCTTGGGATTACATTTTCTTCTAGTTAGCTTGCCTGACACGTGGAGTGCTAGGATTAGGGTTGTAGCACTGGAGTGTTTTAGTTCCTCAAATATGCTTCGTGGTTTAAGTTTTACTGTTGTGGCAACATATGCCTAATTTGAAATATAAGACAAGAAGCCTGTTCAGCTTACTGTGGTTGTCGGATTTGTTCATCATTCTGGTCATATTACATGTTTAGTTTAGAAGCATCTTCACTACCTTATTTGGTTATGTGCTTGATTATAAACTCTTGCTTTGAGCATATTACAGTTGTACTTGTCAGGGTGCCAATTTTGTTGAACATTTTGTGGTTTTCTAGTCGCCTCTATTGTGGCATAATGAATTATGCTCCTTCTGTTGAGCTGTAAGCTGTATGTGTTTTTTTTTGTCATTTTTAACTGCCCATGACAGAAAAGTAGCTACATCTTATGTTATTGTGGCTTAACACATTTAGAACTCTATCGTGCAGATGTCGGGTTTATTACAGCCCTCATCAGCACACTGGCTTAGTTCTCCAGGCAGCTCATCTGGTCTCATTGTTAAAAGAACTGTCAGAGTTGATATCCCTGTGGACAAGTTTCCTAATGTATGGATCATTACTTCTTTTCACTGTATACACTTTTACCTAGTGTTCTTGTTTATTGATGTACCAAAATTACTTCTGTTAGCAGTTCAACTTTGTTGGCCGCCTCCTCGGCCCTAGGGGGAATTCTCTTAAGCGAGTGGAAGCCACTACTGAGTGTCGTGTACTGATTAGAGGGCGTGGAAGCATCAAAGATCCAGCCAGGGTAACAATGAGATTTTATTTGTTTTGTTTTGATGGTGCTTGCATTCTTAATTCTATATATGATGATCTGTTATTAGAATGGAACTGATAATCATAAATTAAAATAACTGAAAGTGGGTTATGTGACCTGAAGTTCTAAAGAATGGACTCTATCAGATTAAAGACTTTCCTGAGGAAGAGTAACTTTACCATTGTTATGAACCCATGATTAGTTAAATCTTGCTGGTGGGGGAGCTCTGCTATTTTGATAGTCGAGCAATGTTCCTTGTATATCATGGATTCATGGTCCATGGAAGAGAATCGGTTGATGTTAGTTTGGATCAGTCACCCAGCTTTTGCTCGTTATGTGCTTCATTATGCTTTGCATTGGGTTTCAAATTGTCTTGTTATCTTACCTTACATTGGTTAATCTTTAAAGGAAGAAATGATGAGAGGGAAACCAGGATACGAGCATCTGAACGAACCTCTCCATATCTTAGTCGAGGCAGAGTTACCTGTTGAAATAATTGATGCTCGCTTATTGCAAGCACGAGAGATACTCGAGGACTTGCTGAAACCAATTGTAAGCAGCGTTATCCTTGTAGTAACCTGTCACAACTAGTATTTCCATTGAGAACTGATTTTCCATTCTGTTGCATAGGACGAGACTCACGATTTCTACAAGAAGCAGCAGCTGAGAGAACTCGCGATGTTGAACGGAACACTTCGCGATGAAGGCTCTCCAATGTCAGGTTCCGTATCTCCCTTCCACAACAGTCTCGGAATGAAGAGGGCCAAGACAAGGGTGTGATGGATATCCCCGTTATGAGAGAGAGCTTCGAAGCTCGTGTGTTTTGTTGTGCCAGAGATGGGCATCTCCTATGCCAAAGGTGTTGCTGTGTCAGCCATTGCCTCAGACTGTTACGTTTGGGTGCCACTTCTAACTTGTTTCTCTATGGAGTGTGTTTGTCTTAAGTTTGGAGAAAGTTTAATGACAGTATCTATCTCATATATTAAGGAGCCAGTTGAGTTGGTGGGGGGCTTTGGTTTATATGTTGCTTAAGGAGGTTTGACTCCAAGACTACTGCCTCTTGTGTTATTTAAATTAGGCTTTATTAGAAGTGTGTACTGTATTAAGAGTTTTGATAGCGATGGGTAATTATGTGAGAAAGGTATGTATGGTACTATGGTTTGTATACAAATAGTGAGCTCAAAACAATTATCTACCTTACCCCCTATTCCATTTTGTCTGAGACGGAATGGAATGTTCTATTACCCGCTCTAGATTTAATCTGAATTTGAATGCATCCTCTGTCCTTTAAAGTTATAAATTGAATAAGTTCGATGTGAACTTTCGTACTAATTTGTTTCTATGATACTGATTTTGAAGTATCATATTATTTGTTAGTTCACTAGTTTACATATATTAAACAATTTAATCTCTTAAGATTTTGATATGGTAATGACAGATAGGTTATGAAAAGATTGCAGAGTCAAAGGACATAGAACAGCTTTACCAAGCTTATTTTAAGCAAACATGATTGAGCTGGAACAGGTGTGATGACATCTTATTAGCATTACATGTGGGTGCTACTAGGAAAACTATTTACATCACACATTCAACAAGGCATGGTTCTCCATTTGTTGCATCATCAACTTTCATTGTATCAGAAAGCGCAAGGATCTTATTCAGAACAGGAACCTGAATCTTGGATGCTTCATCGTTCACTTGCGATTCAATGTCACAGTGTCTGGTTTAGGCCTCATCTTCACCATCATCCTCTTCGTCGTTCTCATCAATTCCAACCCAACGAGTGAAAGCAAACAGAAATTCCTTGAAATTAATGATGCCATTTTTGTCCCAATCCATCTCTTCTGCATTTGGAAAGGAAGAGTCTTTAAAAAAATATGATGATCTTTAGCATTTCTATAACTACAAGACTTGGGCAACGATAAACATCACAGTAGGATACAGATACGAAACTTCTATCCTAAACACAATTGAAAAATCAAGGGTTTAATGGTTCACTTGAGCATATGATTTTCTCAGACAATTTGATTATTTTTGTCGGGGCAGTAAACATGTCAACAAGAACATACTTCGCAATACATTTCTAAAATATTAAACGTTCGCTAGTTTGGCCAAGTTAAAAAAAAAAGACAGGCACAATTAACTATCTTAAAAAATGTTCATAACTTAGTTAAGTATATATAACAGGTAGAGAGAGAGAGAGAGACCGAATCTTTTCATTGCAATGCGTCCAGAGGAACGTTCTCCTGATTCGTTTATAGCTTGAATCATCTCGTTCTTGCTGACGTAACCGTCCTTGTTCTTGTCCAAGAAAACAAAAGCATCAACCAGTGTTTCAAATGTGGCCTCCAGATCCGGCAATCCAATCCGTGATTTCTAACATTGTCGTGGAATACAATATGTAACAGAAAAGAGAGAAGATGATAGATAGCACAAAATGATGTCCCACAAATGAATAGCATAACCATTACAAAAACCAGCTCAGGAACAATTGGATGAGCTACAAGATTAACTAACGAAAAAGAACACCATAAATCATAATACTGTTATTAACGAATTATATGCAACCTTGACCTTTTACTGGAAACTGTTCAATAACGTTGGCTAATAGCTTAAAACGCCATAGAAGATAGCATAGTATAGGATACAGCCTGAGCAGCAGTGGTATCATCCTTAAGGAGATAGACAAGGCAGAGAAGTACAATGAATTCATTGAACTTCATCCCCATATTTTCATTAATATCACATGCCTGAAAAAGGTCAGTAATTTCCTCCTCTGAGAAAGCAATATCCAGCTTTTCAAAACATTTTCTCAGCTCTTCTTGATCAATTGCACCATTTGAGTCCTCATCTACAAAAAAAAAAGATGCACCATTTGTTTAACAGCACAAATTGGAATTATACTTAAAAATACGAAAAAACGTTTCCAACTTCAGTAATAGCTGAACTAGTTACTGATTTGAAAACCTAAGAACAAGGGAAACGTGCTTCATACCAAATTTCTCGAATATAGCTTTACATTTTCTTAGGTTTGCATCAATTTTAGGGAATTTCAAAATAATGCTGTTGAATGATCTTATAGAACATCCTTCAGCTTCTCTGCGCCGCATAGCTTCAACCATTTTTGCTTCAAGCTTTGTTTCCGGAATCCAAATGGGCGAATCAGCTTTCCCAACTGCACCTCCCATTGTCAATTTATATGACAAAAAAGGGATGCAGAATAATATATATTACTTCTGCAGTTGGTTACCATATATAACAGGAAGATGTTAGAATCAATAGAACAATCAAAAATAGAAACACCTAACAAGCATTCTAATTGCTAACATAAACAAATTCGAAAATTCTTCAGCTCGAAGTGCATCCATTTAACATCCTTTTCTCTTTTTTTTGGGAAACTTCTATTAGTTAATGATTCGAGTTTAAGCCTCTTCCCCTAAGTCTATTGGGGGATTGAGAGCATAAACTGCAGCTTGCATAGTGATTTTACTAAAGTAATTAGCAAAGACTATTACTCTAACGATGCATCTCAGAACTTACTCAATTAAAGTGGTAGCTAACAAATCCTAAATATACCCCAATTTCAGAAAAGAATGCAATTATCCTATCATCATATTTTCGACCCCATATATGCTATTTAGAAGAAAAAGGATCTAAATTTCACTTATTCTTATCGAGAATAGAGACCTCATAAACAAGAATCGAACTCAACAAAAAAATTCGAAAGAAAAGGAAGGCGGAGGATGTAAGAGCAAAAGAAGTCTTGCCTGATATGAAAGGTAGAAGATTCGGACTGTTAAATCGACAAAAAAGAGAAGCACAAATATGAGCTTAGAGGAAAACAAACCAGAAAATAGAGAAGGTGACAAGGAAGAAGAAGAACCCACCACGTTTAATATGCGGTAATGCCACTAACTCGCCATTTCCGTTGACTTTTCCTTTTTAAACTCAGCCGTTCATCTACCTTTACCTATTTTTTTTAGAACAAATATATAAATAAATGGGTTCAGGTGAACTTAGCCACATGCGTTGGTTTAATTGTTGCACATAGCTTTTTTCTTGCTACTGATTATTTTTTCCGGAAAATTATCAATAAGCATCTGGTTACAGTTACTGAAAAAATAAAAAAATAGTTGTTCGGGAACATGTAGTTTGATTGACTTGATATGATTGTTATTCTTTGTCATTGATAGTTATTTTGTGTTGTTTATAAATTATTGATTCTGAAATAGTAAAATATATTTGTAATCAAATGTATAAAGATATAACTTTATAATGGAAAAAAAAAATATATCAAACACCCACTTAATATTTTGTATAAACAAAAGCTATGAGCCCGTTAGGTAGCATTTTACAAAGTTCATTTTTGTTTATGAAAAGGAAATCGAGACTTGTTTGGTTATGGAAAACTGGATCAGTTTTTTAAAAAAAATTTTAAGGAAATGGAAAAATGGAATTTGTTGTTTGGTTCCAAAATTTTTTCAGTTTGGAAAATTGAAAACAGTTTTCAAAATTTTTTATTTTATGACTTAACTCAGAAAATAGTTTTTTTGATATTTTCTAAAATTTTTCAAACTGAATAACATACAAGTTTTATTTAAGTACCATAATACTCTAATATTTAATTTATTTTTTCATAATGTATATAGTTATGTAGTAAATTGTTAAAAGCAAATAATAAATTTCATTAATATACTCTTAATTTATTTATTTAGTCATTTTTTCAATTTATATTTAACTTTTTTTTTAATATTTAGTCTACTTAATTTGATTTCTTGATATTTTTTGACTAATAAATTTTTAAATTAATATTTATTATTTAGAAAGTAAAAAATTGTATATTGAAAATTATTTTATATGTAAATATTTCTTTATGCTTTCGATTTTTCAATTCATCATTTAGGAAATTAAAAATTGTAAAATTTGATAAAAAAGATCACTAAAACATGAAAATTAAATATCAAATAAAAATTTTTTCATAAATGTAGATAAGTTAAATAAAACTATAATTTGGTAAACTTGAAGCATATTCATCATAAAAATTGCACAATGTGATAAGTTTAAAAAGTGATAAGGTAAGATTTGTCATTTTCAAACCAATATCAAGATGTACATGAATAGATTTATATTTATAATTGAATTAAAAGATTTTTTACTTTATCATATTTTAGTTTAAATTTTATATTATCATTTATAATTTTTATTGTAGTATTTTTGTTGTCATTTCTAATGTTTATAATAAGTAAAGTATATTATTCAATTTTTTTAGAAAATAAAAAAACCGGATTACTAAACAAAAATGAACATGATTTCTGTTTTTTCAGTTTTCAATTTAGAAAACTGAAAACTTGAAAATTTGGAAAATGAAAAGAAAACTGGAAATGGAAGATAAAAATAATTTTCTGAAACCAAACAGACCCTAAAAATTTTTTTAGACATGTAAAATTTTGAAGAGGTTGAGTGTCGAACCTAAAACCTCTCATATCTGATTTGATAAGCGTATCAATTGAGTCGCACCCAATTGGTAGAATATTAGTAAAATATTTGGTTGGACTTAAAAGGAAATTAGATGTTACTTTATAGAGGGGATTTATCCATCTTGTCAAATTACTCGGAAATTCTAACTTTTTAAGAAGTAATTTTGAGCTTTTAATTTATTTTATCCAAAATAGCTTTAAATTATTTATCTTTTTATTTATTTCAAATTTAAAATATGTCTACTTTAATCATTTAATTATTCTAACAGCGACCGTCAATCATATTTTTATCAGATACAAAATAAATATTAGTTGATAGTAGCAACAACGAATCACAACAATAAACTACAACAACAAACAACAGCCGAAATAATATTCCAGAATGAGGATTGTGTTTCAACTAATTAAGAGCTTAGCTTGTAACAATAAACTCTACCAAGAAAGCATATCACCACAAGTTAGAAGAACTGCCCTAGCAGCTACAACCCTCTCTTGATCCTTTAGGAAATACTTGCATTTATATTACAATCTAGAAAGTTTCAAGTTGGTCTAAGCCAATGTTGTATCAAAACACAGTTTCTTGCTTCTCAATTCTACTATTTGGCACTTGTTTGGCCTTGCTTGGATTCAATCCGTGAAGAATATGGAATTCATTTGCAAATGAATTCTAGGTGGAATTCAATTGTAGATGAATCCTTTGCTTTTATATTAAGTGAAAATTTGAAATTCAGAAATGAATTCCTTGTTTTATGCGGAGAACAAAGTATTCAAATAATTCATTTGTAAGTTATTCTTAGAAATACCCGTATCGCAATTTATACATAGTTGATCAAATAACTAAAATATTAACACGAATGGGTAATCGATCAAATACATCACAATGCTTGCCTTGAAAATTATCCTCATAATTTCACACATAAATTAATAAATTGAAAAACAGAAAAGAATTATTATTAACAACGAGACATTCATCAATAACAATATAAAAATTAAAGTTTCACGATAAAGAGTTGATTATTTATTGTAGTTCATGATCTCATCTTTTTGTGTAATCAATAAGTTTGATAAATAAATGATTTAAAAAGTAAATAATAGTTTTGCACGTTTATGTACTTTTATTGCCATTTAAATATTCTAACAAAAAAACATGAATTGTAACAATATATAAAAATTCTAACAAAAAATTAGGAATTGAATTTCCAGATCCCACCAATTTTGATGAGATTTCATATAAGCACAATCAATATAATAAAATTCTAATTCATGAAATTCGCATTTCAAATTTCGACTTCCCAATCACAAAAATAAAGATTTACAAATGAATTTCTAAAATGCTTGAAATTCATCTGTGCAAAGCAAAATCTTAGAAAGCCGAGACACTTATGTAGTATAGCATAATTTTTGAGCAGGTCTTATGCCCAGTTATACATACATACATATATATATATATACATACATATACATACATACATATATATGTATGTATGTAAATGAGATAACTTTATTTGAACGAAAACTTATAATTATAAAGACTGATTTTAAATCAAAAAATAACTTAAATAATTTATAAAACTGTAAACAAAGATTTTCATAACTAATGCAATCATGTAAATAACAGTAGTTAACAAAATCATGTCACATATTTTTGATGGAGCGAAAGAAATCAGTCAAAACAATTTATAAAATAAAACAAGATGGCAGAGGTAAAATAAATATAATAGTATTAAATAAAAGTTGTATTTGAGTTGGAAAATGAAACAGAAGCAGCAATAAGAAAGTGGCAAGTAAACAGCGTTCGTGGCAAAAAGTGAGCGCCACTAGGCAAGCAGGCAGGCAATTGTAGCCGTAGTATTCCCTTCCTCCTCCAACTCCGTTCTCATCACTTTCCTCTTTTTCCAGTCTTTTCTTCTCTATTTAATATTTGCATCTTCCTTCCCTCTCTCAATTCTTTCCTCTTCCTCTCCTTTTGCTCAGGTATTCTATTTCAACTTCTCTCGTTGCTTATCATCTCCTTTTTATTTCATGATTGTTTGAGCTATTCTACACCATCTGTTATATTTTTTCTTCGACGTCGGGATATTTTTTTTTTTCAATTTTCATGAACATAACAGCTATCAAAACACCTTTTTTTAATTACTAATTACGAGTTATGAAGTCAGAATTTCTCTGTATTCAATTGCCGGCCATGTGACTCATGTCAGCCGTTTTAGTTTTTCCCCTTTTTTCTGTAACGTATGGGAGTGATAACGTTAGACCTGTTTGGTTGTTGCGAAATTTTCTTATTTTAGTAGGAAAATTTTGTATTTCATTTCTAGAATTATTTAATAGACGATTTAGTAGTTAACTTTTGTGAACTCTATACCCGGTAGGTTAATTGTCTCTCACTTATCTCTAGAACTGCAAATCAATTTTTATTCTGGAATATAGATGTGTTTTTTCTGTGTCGTATATAAATTCCAGATATGATTTTGCACTGAAACACTTGAATTTTTCGTATTATGAATTTTAATTTAAAAAATCGCCATTGTTTTTTTTACCAGAACTGAATTTAGGGTTGTACTACTTGGGATCTGATTCTGTCTATTTGGTTTTGGTTTCGCATTTCGTTACCCTTGTCATATTTTTTGAGAACTAAACACGTCCCATATATCATTTTAAAGAAAGATATTTTTGTGAAATTTCTTGATACACTGATGTGGTTTTAATTAGCACTAGTTGCTCATAATTCTAGGATTTGTTATATTGTTATGTAATGATAGTTGATACCAGTAACTTAAAAAGTGAGTTTGATTGCAAGGTATGGCTTCAAAGAGGATTAACAAGGAATTGAAAGACCTGCAGCGGGACCCTCCTGCTTCATGCAGTGCTGGTATGTTCTTGTTTATCACACTATTCCCCAGATGAGTTGTTTGTTTTCTATCCTTGGCATTTCTAAGGGTTTTGATGATAAAGTTGTGTTATTTTTGCTTGGGCTCTTGTTTGCTAATCTAATACCTATACACTTGAGCAGTTTTTTTTTTAAAACATGCAATGCTCAGATAGGGAACTGAATGACAATTAAAAAAGGCATTTGACGGGAATTGTAGTAAGACATGTTAAGCTTGTTTATTCCTTTTCCGTTTTTGATTCTCCACTGCCATTTACATTCACTAAGGCAGAGGCACTATCTAAACACTTGTGGTTAATTGTGTATTTATCTGGTTATGTGAAAGAGTTTGTGAAAAATTCTGATATGAAGTAATGGATTAGTTCTCAAATAGAATATTTTTGGTATATCTCTCCAGCAAATAAAATTATAAAAATGAATTTCTACTACCGTAACAGTAAATTCAGTAACTTATGATGAAATGAATCGAGGCTCCCTCATTCCCCGAAGGAATCTAGAATTTCTTGGACTGCAAAAAGCAGAGCCAACTATATAAGATTTAAAAGTAATTGAATTCTGCCTACCTCCACACTACAGCCCCTTTCTCTGCTTAAAGTACCTTGCGATATTTCTGAATTACACAATACAGCTCAAAACCAATGCATGCCATCGCAGGATAACTACTTTCCTTGACTTCCTATAGCAAGGTTTAGGGATGTAAATGGACTGGGGATTCCACTTCCTTGTGGGGGATCTGCCCTACACGAAGACTGGGAATTCCCGAAAATTTTATCTGCGATTAATAGATAGGGAAGAGTGTGGAGATTCTCTGAAATTGTAAGGGAGGATCATCCCCACTTAATGTGCATCCCTAGCAAAGTCCAATATATGTTTGTGTGTGTATAACTGTGTATATATATGATTTGTGTTTAAATTTATCATCGTAAGAGTCTGGATTTGTTTACAGGTCCGGTGGCTGATGATATGTTCCATTGGCAAGCAACTATCATGGGACCTGCTGATAGCCCGTTTGCTGGCGGTGTGTTTCTTGTGTCAATTCATTTTCCTCCAGATTATCCATTCAAGCCACCCAAGGTAACAAGTAACTCTTCTTCTGCTGTCTTTTTTCAAAATTTGTTTAAGACCTTATGAGGAGACCCGAAAAATTTGGGGGTTGGGATATCATATACCTGGATTTATTGTCAAGTCCTGTTTATTCTTTTGAACTCTACTTGAGTATGGATCTTCTTTGCTAATCATCTGATTGACTCGTCACTTTTGCATTGCTATTGGCACAAATATCATAGTTGAATTAATTCATAAAATCTGAAGGAATTTTATTATTCAGTTTTCTGTTGCAATTTTACAGAACTGAGTAACCTTAGAGCCCAAGTCTTTTACATAAGCAGAATTCTCAGGTGATGGGGGTGATGGAGTTCATTTCAGTCGAATTCCACAAAACTTAATTGTTGACCACTTAACTATAATAATGTACTTTAAGAAATAAAAACAAATGAGAATGGCAATGACAATGTGTACGAAGTATTAATTCATCATTCATTCCAGACAGCTTATGGAAAAGTTGATGTGAAAATGAGTTCAACATTTTAACTTCCTTCATTCAAGTGGGCTTAAAATATTTTTCCATCAACTAAATGGTTAGTGATTATAGATAGTGAATTAGATAAATATATTCAAGTTGCAAATTTTAAGGTTGCCACATAGAATTCAGAGTTCATCATTCATTTTTTTTTATTTTTCCTGGTTTTATCTCATCTTCTTTTCAATGGAAGACCAGCGACTTGTATTTATGCGATCTTTTATTGTTTGATGCATTCCAATGGTTCAAAACATGCCGTGTACAGGTTTCGTTCCGTACAAAAGTTTTCCACCCAAACATCAACAGCAACGGAAGCATTTGCCTTGATATTCTGAAAGAGCAATGGAGTCCTGCGCTTACCATATCCAAGGTTATTAGTTTTTCTTTTTCATTTTAATTATGCAAGGGGTGCCTTACTTTTTTTATTTGCTTTATATAATCTAGACCATAATAAATGAATAATACACTCGTCCTTTCAGTAGTACCCTTTGTAATATAATAAATCAAATAGATCGATGACAATAGTACAATAATGGTGGGTTGGGTTGCAGGTGCTGTTGTCAATCTGCTCACTGCTGACAGATCCAAACCCAGATGACCCACTGGTGCCTGAGATAGCTCACATGTACAAGACTGACAGGCCCAAATATGAGACCACTGCTCGTTCTTGGACCCAGAAATACGCCATGGGTTAGGCCCCTGCTCCATCCGGTTTGTCCTATTAGTAAATAATAGAAGCTTTACTTTTGGGTCAGCTTCTGAGATTTTGGCTTTCAGGCAAACATATGGAGGCTTATCAACTTGTTCCTCTTTTCTCTTTTCCCCTCTTTCATATGTTCAGACGTTTTATTTTAAGATAATATATATCTGAAGTCGAAGATTATAAATGGGATGGGATATGCTGATTTATTAATGTTGTGTGTTTGGATGGGGTTATTGGATGTTTTGTGGTTTGTTTTATCATCTTCGAAAACAGCTATAGATTTAGTACTTAGACGAGGGAAGTAGATTATCTCTGTAGTTTTAACCTTGTATTTTGGACAAACAGTTCTTTCTTGGCAACTGGTGTTACTGTTCCAAATAGATGCTGAATTAGTTACATGTTTGGTAGCTCATATGATAAATGTGATATGAATTAGGTAGCAAACAGTATTTTAATACCACCGTGGCAAAGGCTTCATACAATATAATTTACAAAATGTTTCCCGATATTATATTTAATAGGCCAATTTCAAACAATTTATAGGTATTTGGAATCAACATTTTTTAATGAATTAAATTCAATTTTACGTTAGTGAATTCTTCCAAAATTTGTAGGTAGATTGTGTTTTTATTGTGTCAATTTGAGGTTATATTTAATAGGCCGATTTTAAACAATTTATAAGAAGCTAAAAAGTATGCCATGACTTGTTTAATTAGTGTAAAGCTACCTGAATTTGCATCTTGTGAGCTTTAGATACAAGATTTCCTTTGAGGTATTCTAATATTCACAAAACTTCAGGCAATTACGATAAAAACTGTGCACCGTATAAATTTATGAAGTAAGAACCTAATCTGTAATAGGTGTGTCCTAATGTGGTTAAAAAAGGAAATAAGACAGGCAATAAGATAGGGAGGGAAAAGCTTGATTGACCAATAAGATAAAAATGGCATTTGGTTAGTTTGTTGTTATTAGAAAAGAACAGCTGTAAGCTGTAGCAGAGGCCACCCAATTGTTGCCATTAAGCAAAAGAAAGAGCAGGCAGAAAGAACTTGTATGAAATGTCCCTTTTCTTTCCTTATTGTTTTTTCAACTCTTCTCCTTGTACTTTACCCTCTCTTATTCTCTTTTTCATTTTATTCTTCAAATAAATATTACTCAAAAATCAATACCATCCTTAACTGGTGTCACATTTATTCTATCATTTATATTATTCATGTGCTCAATGCATCAAAATTTTTCAGGATATGATTTCTGTTTTTTTTTAGTTTTCCAAATTGTAGAATGTACTACTCCTAGCATTTATTATTGGAATTGTTATCATGTTTCCCTTTTTTTTATATGGGGATAATGAGATGCCAGATACTATGTTTGTGTAAGAGAGAAAAAAACATAATACTGTCACATATTGAGCCAATTGTTTGATGAGTAACTTACCACTATTTTTGTCGCATGAGTTTTAACAATGGTTATTAAATAAACACATATGTACCTAAATGACAATTTAAAATAGAAAAGAATGGTAAACAGTAGAGTAGCACAACTTTTAAGTTGAAGAATGAGTAGCACGAAAGAGGGTCCAATTTTAACCTTTCTAGGAAAGATAATTCTAGATTCTACAGTATTTTATAGGAACTGGAGCTGAAGAAATTACATGTAATAAAAAGCATTTTGACATAGGCACATGGGTAATAAAATATAGATATTAACGTTATCTTACAAATAAAAAAGTTGTTTTGTGGGTATTTGCATTCTTCCCCTTTACTTTGCCACCGATTTTCTCGTCTTTTCCATTTAAATTTTACTTGTAACTTTTTAAGTTTATTTATATCAGTTAATCACCACCAATTTTTTCTTTTAAATAAATATCTGTCACAACAATGAGAGAATTCGTTATAATGAATTTGTAACGGTTCAAGTACTGGAAATTGGAATTCGTCCTTCAAATGCATATGATAAGTTATTTGCAATTTATCTCTCACGTATGTTTTTATATAGACCCTCCATACATGTCATGTGTATACAGATCCGCTTTACTATACAATTATTGTTGAACTATTGTTAAAGAAGGTTTTGTTATTGTCGCATTATAAGTAAATATAATGAACTTAATTTTTTAACCAATCTATAAAAAAAAATTATTACATCGAAATGAATGAATTATAAACCAAAATAAACAATTCACTTAAATAGATCAAACTTTTTAAAATTATTTGAAGAGGTGAAATGCATGATGGTTATGAAATCTAATAAGCCAGTATAAATTCATAATTATAGAGCAACCAAATTCATTAAATTTTAAATCTAGTAAGTGTGGCTCGGTGATCAAGAGGGGATACATAGAGAATGAAGAATATGATGGTGAGAATGATTGGTAATTTTCTTTCACTTTCAGACAAATATGTCTGCTTACTACATTACAAGTAGAAAGAGTAGACTGTAGTCTAAGAGTAGTATGGTAATTAATTCGAGCCTTTCACCTTTCTCCGTCGTGAAAACGACAACTAACTGATTCAATTCCATTTCTTGGATTCCCCATTTCACCTCTTTACATTTTTTTCATCTTCTCTTCCTTTCCTCTCCCTGATTAATAATACTACTTCTTTATCATATATCCGATTTCTCAATCTCTCCCCCAAATCTACATTTACTTTTGTAGTTTAATAACTGATTAACAATTGTCGTTCTGTATCTGTCTAACGCTAAGGTTTGCGGTCTTAAGTTTGATTTTTTTTTTTATTGTTCTTGTCTGACTGGTGCGCTCCGTATCACTGGCTTGTGTGATTGTTGATGATTCTTGTTTTAACGGCAAATCAATCTTTTCTCAGTTATGGAGTCTAATCCGGATAGGGCAGAAATCTCAAACTTTAAAACGAGCTCAAATTGCAAAATGAATATTCTCAGTTGAACTTGTCGAGATTAAGTATGAAGTTGACATATTATGAAATTGAGGACCTAGCATTTTCCACTTTGCCCGTTGTAGTAAAAGTGTTTATTCAATCAAAAGAATACTTTCACAAATTTTGTGACGGAAATTAATGCAATTTATTATTATTTATTGGTCAAATGCATCTAGTTCAACTATCGCATTCCTACCTATTGTCTCCTTAACAATTCAAAAGGTTCCCGCAATTTCGTAATCTTTTAAAAAATGAACCTCGATCTGATGTGGCAGATGATGTGTCAACCTTTGAAAAACTAAAAGAGTGAAACTACTTTTGAAAAATAAAAAATTGTAAAAAATATAAAAAAATATCTATGTTCATCACTTTGAATGCCTTTTTCTCTTGTCCAGATTACGATTTTATGTTTGTGCTCTTTATCCTTTACAACCTCATCATCTTCCTCAGTTTCGCTCCAATCTTATTATGTCTGTCTTGTTTGGTTTCGATTTTCTACTCTATTTTTTAATTTTTCATTTGAATCCAAAGGTTCGTTGTTTTGTTCATATGGCTTATCGTTCCTAAAACGATTCATGTTTGAATTTGATTTAATTTCTTGGTTTTGATTGAGGAATCGAATATGATTGTGAATTTTCATGGTTTTTTTTGCCAATTATGGTGACCATGCGGCAAAATCGTCATCCGATCACTGTTTCTGGAAGTTCTGCAACCAAAGTATCTAGAAATGAAAGGGAAACCTCTGTAGCTGATGATAATTCTTCTAGCAGAGCTTATGGAAATGATAAAGACGATACTAAAATGGATTTGGCTTGGGATTTTCGTATGAAATCTTTAATTTTAATTAAATGGAAAAACAAGAGTAATAAAAGTTAAATATTCCAAAAATTATAGTGAAAATGTTTTTGAAAATATATTAATAATAGTAATCTCAATGAATTTTTCAAATTTTGGAATCCTAAGTAAAAATGTTGAAAAAATATGTGATTACGAAATTGATTTTATCATATTTAGATTTAAAATTGCAAATAAAAGGTTAATTAATAAAAAAATTATATAATTAAGGATAAACACATTCTATTTTTAAATAATAAATTATGGTAAAAAATTTAATGATAGTAATTGAATTTCATTAATTAGTTCATTAACATTTAATGATGGTAATTATACTTTATTAATTAGTTAACTAACAGAGTATATTTTCTTAATGAAAAAGAAAAAAAAATATGGTATTATTTTTACATAGAAAAAAAAATATTGGAACACTTAATTTTGTGAGGTCTTAAACGATCACCTCGTGTACTTCTATTGTAATGTTGACTTTGAGTAAGTGGAACAACAAAATGTGAGGGACATGTTATGCATTTGACCTTATTTATATAAAAGTTTGAGCATTTTGCTAGTTTGGATCCAAAATAAACTCAATCAATTTCATATCACTTAATGTATTATTAATATTATTTATAGATTTACACTGAAATCAGTTCATTTAAACTAAAAAAATTTGAGAAAATGTAATTTGAACCCAAAGCAGTTTAGATAATACTTCCTCCGTCTACCAAGTTGAAGTTAAGTTCAGCTATGTGTAGTTATAAATTTACACTGAAATAAATTCAATTCAGTTAAATTCTTTTTTATTTTAAGAAGTTGAAGAGAATATGAACCTAACAAGTTTTAACACGCATACCATACCAAGTCCCGGTAAAATGCAATAAAGTCTACTACTAGTATTTTATTGTTTAATACTGTAAGTTATATACATAAGAAATGTATAAAAAGAAAATACAGAGTATCTAGTTTCATATATGAAATGTATTAAGTTAAAACTCAAATTTATAGTTGATCCTGAATTTAATTACATTCCTTAAAACAACAAAATTTCAGGCGAGAATATAAGGTTAATTAGAGGAAAATAGCAACACAAAAAGACACGTCAACGGAAGACAAGAACAGAAGAGAGCAGAGAGCAGCTGATAACTGATTAAATAAAAAGTAACGCCATTCCAATTCTCTCTGCCTCCCTCGAATCTTCACCACTTCAATCTTCTCTTTTATTTTTATTTTTATTATTATTAAAATTTCACTCTCAAATCAAAAAGCACACCCAGCTCTCAGCGCATTGCTAAGAACATTAGAACTCAAGAATCCCCCTACTTTTTCATGCTTTTCTTCTTTTCCTTCTACTTTCCCTTTCTCTTTCTCCACAATTTTCCTGCATTTTCCCCATCACAAATGGAGATTCTATGCTTCGTCTGAATCCATGGTTCTTCCTCTTCAGATCCGGTGCGTTCTGATTTCTTAAGTAAGCCGTTCAAGTTTTTTTTTTCTTTTGTTTTTTGTGGGTTCGTTCATTAATGGTTAAGTTATGGGTGAGATCCGTACGGTTGGAGTCGGCATTGGTCATATTTAATGAGGTTTTTGTTATTCAGAGCTTTTATTACAGTGGTGTCAATGCGACGAGTGATGGTGTGCGTACTATTTAACGGTTTTTACTGTTTTTTTAATTTTCCATTTATGAGCTTTTAGAGCTCTCATTATGATGGCTTCTTTTCTGGAGCTATCTTCTGTTATGATTTTCTGGCTTTGTTATTTGATCAAATTCGTTACCTTGGTTTCTCTACCTTCCGGAATAAGAGATAGCTCTTCTTGTAAAATTGGTTATTTCATAGATCAATGAATTGCCTTTTTCGTTGATTCAGATCCTTCGATATCCAAAATTTTAAGATTTTACTTGATTAAGCTGATTTGTGTTACTAATAGGGTTCGTTTGCTGAACTGAGCATT